>CAESWR010000488.1:603953-616654 GCA_903171835.1 Mullus surmuletus | reverse complement strand
AAAATGCAGACACGGCTACTCCTTGTTGCAGTGGAACCCCCCCACCACCACCACCACACACACACATGCACATACACTCCTACAGCAGGATCCCCCCTCCCCAATAAACGACAGCATGAAACATAAATCTTGACATTCTGCCAGATGCATGGCCTTCTTCCTCTTTATATCAGCACTTTGCAGCTCAATTTCCTCAAAAATCTGCAGCCGGCAAACGGGCAGTGATGAGCAGCAGCAGCAGCAACAGGAGTGAGGCTGAGGTAAGACATTTGAGACCCATTTTTTTAATAAGACAAAACAGGTCAATCCAGCATTGTGACTACATGCTACACATATACATGTGACTGGTTTGTTGTGGGTTGCACAACGGTGAGACGCATACGTAACCTCGGTACCTTTGGCTCCTTTGAATGCATCATTTCAATGTGCTCATCAATGTTTTTCGGCGCTGTTGGCAACTAAATCAAAGAGGTGGACTCCTTATTGCACGGAGAAAGATGGTAAATACCCCAGAAAACGAGAATTCACGGCCCTGCAGGCTTTTGGTTCTTGTGTTATTGTTTTGTTCACCATTTATGAAATTATCAAATCAGCTTTATTTATATGGCACTTTTCATACGCTAAGCAGATCAAAGTGCCACACAAAGGCTAAAAACAACAATAGGAAATAAAACCCAACCTAAATACCCCCCCCCCACACACACACACACACACACACACACACACACAACACAGAATTAACATCCCCTTGTCCCATTGGGTTCATAACAGTAGCCACTATTTTCCTTTGTGACTCAAAGAGGTGATGTTTCACCTGTACACGAACTCCTGAAGCAATCGGTTTTGGGTTCTCCTGTAGTTTTCCAGCATTCCATCCATGCAGGCCGGTCACCTATAGGAGCTGAGTTTACATATAAACTATGATACATGGGTCGAACTGCACGTCCTCACGTTAACAAGTCAATAAAAAAATGTGTTTAGAAATCAGCACGCCTGCTGCAGCCATGCTGGCTCGGATGACAGTCTGCTTCACTTGAGGAATGAAGTATTGTTGGCACCTGAGCGACCGCGTAAATAATGAATGTCCGACTTTGTTTCCACTTCACCGGCCAAAAAGCACACGCAAAACACACGATTGCGGGGCAGTTTTTTTTTGCTTTTATATAATGTCACACCGGGACTGTATTGTTGCAGAACAAGTGAGCGTTCATTGCGGTTTTTATGTGGCGATAGAAGTTGCCATTTGACAAGTAATTACAATATGTGGTGGAGATGCATCCGCTTTTACAGGGAAAGTAAATGGGCTTCACTGTGTCATCGCTACATAATAGCACCATTAATTTCAATAGATGTGTGTCTGTGTGTGTGTTTGAGGAAGACTGGAAGAGGAAGAGATAGAGACCCTGCTTGGCATGGATACTTCTTGTAACAGTCAGAGCTCAGAGCAAAATGTAAAACCCTTACGCTCGATAAAATGAGCAATTGGTCTCATTTATAATGTGTCTCCCAACGCTGTGAGTCAATACGACAGGAATCGGGCCGTGGTTGTTTTATGGAGTGCAGATCCTGTTTGCGGACCTTCCGCGGGCTTTTAATATCCACAGCTGTGTTGCTCTGAAATCCAAGACCAGTTGGACTGTGTGTCAGATTTCAGTGCAGCTTTAATACATTCTTGAGTGGCCACTTCATTGGAGCCACTTGTAGAGTTCAATGTCATCCGATGCAACATATTTGCCACGATTCCTGCCTTTACAATGGTGACGCTGTTCAGTTTTTCTTTACTAAGCTGGGTTTTTCTATGAACTAGATTGGAAGTTGTTCCTGATGCTTTGGTTACCACATTGCGGTTAGATTAATTCAGCTCTACTGTTTATTTGTTGTACGGGCACTAAGCTAAAGGAATGCAGACACCATATAACCAGAAGGGCAAAGGTAAGTATTTGCAATTCTGTATCTTGGAGTTTGCACAGTAAGAAACCAGTTTCATGTACGGTGGCCGAGGGCTGCAAACACAGAAACGCTGCCAGAGAGAAACGCTGCAAATTCACGTAACAAACTGAAGTGCGCCAGGCCACTAGGGGCACCAAACTGGAGGATGGACCAATCCTGTGGGCTCTTTAAAGGAATAGTTCAGATTTTTTGACATGAAGTTGTATGAGATCCTCACCATCAATGTCGTTCATCAGCAGTGACTTTCCCCCCACTTTACCCCCATGCGTCTTCTCTCGCGTCGCAATGGTCTCCTTCCGCCTCCTTCCTGTGAGGATCTCATACAACTTCATGTAAAAAAATCTCAACTATCCCTTTAAGCACACGAGCAGGACGTATTGATGTCGGTTGTTTTCCTATAATGCTGTTAAAGATTACGGCCAAGTGTTTTAAAACGACATAAGGGAAAATGTAGCTTTTTATTCCACTTCTTCCAACTCTCAATTACAATAGAGAAAATACATCCTGCTCTTGTGTTTAGAGAGGGGCCGATCCCACAGGATTGGTCCAGCCCAGTTTGGGCCTTTGCAGCGTTTCGGTGTTTGCAGCACGTTTGCAGCCCTCGGCCACCATGTTCCTGCATGGTGACCTCAGTAATAACCAACAACTGCATTTATTACCTTTGTGGCAACAAACATTAAAAAATGAATTGCAGATCCGTTGGATTGCATGAAGGTCTCTCAATGCTACAGCAACTTTCCCTGGAGCGAGTTTCATTTTTCCAAGTGTGATGGCGCCCCGCCCCCCCTTCTCCTTCTCCTTCTCCCGAAAACAGCCATGTTTCCTTTGCTCCGCGTTAGGCTTTAAAAACTAAAAGCCCTACAGAGGATCGTGGAAATTAGATTTACACTTGGGTCGATCCTGATCTGGAGGAGGGCCAACGTTTGAAGTGAGAGAGAGAGCGAGGCTTCTCATGGGTCGTGATGGATTGAAAGCCAAGAAGTGCTGATGTACAAGAAAGGGGGGGAAAAAAACAAAAGGAATGGAAACAAACACTCATGCCGTTACAACGTTAGTTCATTTGCCTTTTCAACATGTCCAACTCCAGTGGGCTCAATTAGCTAAATAATGAATGCGGTCTCACCGTGTCTTAAGTGATGTCTTTGCGTCAATGCAGCGGAGGGCCCTCTGTTAGCGAGCGCCGCAGAACATTAGCGGTACAGTAACCGTTTCGGGTATTCAGCTTTACTGCGCTGAGCGACTGTGACAATGTGGGAAATCCTTGGATAAGGTGTGAGTTGAAAGAGTTCATATGTATTGCTTGGAAGTCAGGCTCGATATCAGCTGGCTTTATCTTTTTACGGTTCATTTTGGGTTCAATGCCTGTATCACACGGTAAAAGCAGGCAACCTGTTTCATTCCCATTAGGTACGGGAGCCAACGTCTTCAAAGTTATTTATGAAAGGACATAACTGTGTTCACTGATGATTGAAAGGGTGGTGTAATGGACTTGATGTATGAATATGTGTTCTGCTTTACCAGGTTTCTCATTGTAATTCCTTGCGGACCCTATAGATTTTTCCAGGAAACGGAACCACTTATAATCCTCTTTCCTGGGCAGTAAATCAGTTAACTATGACTGGCGGTTGGTTTCTTCGTTCCTTTTTTCCAATGTACTTTCTGACTTGTTTTTTCATGGTTTCATTGCCTTCGACCTCTTAATGTAGGACGGAGGTAAACATTAAATATTTGTTGTCATTCCCTCCACAGAAAACACTTATTTGATCGTCTTTGAAACCTCATCTTTCAACTTTAACGACATCAAATCTGATGCCACAGAGAGCAGATTGTTAAATATTATCTGTCTGCTTTTCCGCTGTGACATCTAACTGAGAGTTAACACAGAGTCTAACAACATTTTTTTTCTTGCCCCCCCCCCTCCCCACCTCCCATCCTCGCCTCGGTGTCTACCCCTGGGTCTCTTTCAGGCAAGGAAGGCATCCTGAATAATGCATCACAAAAATAAGCATTGAAAGTTGACTTAATGAGAAGTTTTCATTTCAGATTGTACAAGATACAAGCGGCTGGATGACTGACAAGCTGTCTGTTTCTCAAATGGGAAGGCAAAGTGCAGAGGTGTTTGATGGTTCAGATGTCTGTGGCGCTTTGGGTTTATTTTTCCCTTAAATATTCACATATTTTCCTACCCTCGACACTGTGATTTGCCTGTTATCCTCTCAGACATATACGAGTAGACAGCAGGATCATAAACAACTTGCACTGATTTAATTCTCCGCTCTTGTCCTTGTGTATTCACAATGTGAAACCAGATGGCCACTTTGTACACCAAACCTCAGATACATTCGTGTAAAAGTCCAGACTTGCCTGACAGTTTAATGGATTCTTTCCTGCGCTGAAACCCCTCTGTCAAGTTTTGTTGTATTTAGGTCGGTAGACTTTGTGTAATCCTGAAAAATGCGCGCGGACAAAACCGATACATGTGTGTGAATCATTATAGTTATATATATAATTATAGTAAATACATCGCCAGGAAGGTCTTCTATTTTGATTTTCTTTTGGAAAGAAAATTAATCATCTGTGCTTCGAGACCGTTTTCAACCTGCCATCTCCAAACAAGCATTATCTCACTGTGGTCGCTCGAGTCGGGGATAAAGGGCTGTGTTTGAAAAGCCTGCGTCAGAGTTCGGGAACAGAATGGCCGACCCTGACATGTCATCTGTGTCGTTTGGCAGGGGCAAGTCACAGTCACAAGGGCCCAACACCGCATTTCACTCCGCGCGGAATGCAGGGAAACATGTTTTGAAGCGCAGTTTAATTCCTTGTTATGACTTTTACCACATGACATTATGGCTCCTGTGTCAAAAAAAAGGAAAAAAAAGAGGGGGATTTTGAGGAAAGCAGCTGGAGGCTTCTTTTCCTCCGTGTTGCCAGGATATCTCAGAGTTCTGAGCGATGCCAAACTATTAAAACTAAACCGCCGGAATGAGGGTCTTCTGTCTGTGTTTAAAAACAGTGGCTTATCGGAGGAGCGATCTCACGCTTGACCCAAAAAGATCACCCGAGTAACTACCAGGGGAACCAACATGACTACACATGCACCATTTGTACTTCCCCACTCATACATCAACTTAAACCCATGCCGACCAGATTGTTGTGAATCTCCCAAAAGATGTTATAATTCCGATGTGGCAAATTAGAGGGTGCGGGTTTTGCCTTTCTGCCGTCTTGTCTCTGTTACCAGAAAGAAGGACCAGCTCTGTGGTTTGGTTAATCTCCCACAAACCGGGGCTCTCTGCAGCTGGCGGAGTGTGTTGTGAGAAAAAGAAGGGGAAGATTCAGCACCAAGAAGGAGACTGCTGATTATTTCACGCTCGCGGAGAGAGAGAGATCATGTTTTAGTTTTTTTTTTGGCCTTGACGCGGCCCAGTCTTGGGCGAGGGTGCTCAGGTGTTTCGGGAAACAGCATCTCCAAGCGGAGGGAGAGCGATTTAGTTATTTATCCGAAAAGCAGAGTGTTTATCCGGCACCTATTGACACAGTGCGTGTTTCCCTCCGCGGAGAGCAGAGTCCACTTGGAGTGGACGCGCAAAGAAAATGTATCTTTTTTTGTCACGTAATCGCCACCTACACATGAATCGATACGATATGGAGCAAAACTGACATTTTTCAGGATCAAACTCTTGCACGTGGCCTCCCATATATTGCTTTATTATGCAGAAGTGTCAAAAGTATCCACAGTCATTACTCAAGTGGAAGTAGCCTCTCTCATATATTGTCTGAGGTGTCATAATGAGCAGCTACTTTGTGCCATGTTGATTTTGTCAGCTGCCTTATGCAGAGCTGTCAAAAGTATTCACATTCATTACTCAAGTCAAAGTATGAAAAAATGCCATTAAGGACCAAAGCTTATAGTGCACAAGCCGACCTCCCGGCTTGTGCCGTTATGGCCATTTTTCTAAAGGCCATAACGTGTGATATTAAAATGTTGATGTTGAAAAATTTGGAATGCACCTGTTTCAGGTGCATTTATGCCCATTAAAAATGAATGCATTTTAGTACAATGCAAATACATCAAAGAACTATACATGTACTACTGAGCATTAGCATGTGTTTCATGGAGTGAAAGATATGACGACTAGTTGCCTCCAAGTGTTGTAATGGTGCAAAAAGTCAAACTTCAGAGGCATGTTATCAACAGATTGTATTGGAATGTAAGTGAGGAAATGAAATCGGAGTAACAGGGCTATTTTTAAAATGTGAAGAGTAGAAATACAGATAATTGTTTGAAAATGTATGGAGTGGTAGGAGTGAAGTAAAAAGTCAGCTGAAAAATAATTACTCCAGTAAAGTATGGAAACCCAATATTTCTACTTAAGTAAGGTAACAAAGTATTTGTAATTCGTCACTTGACACCTCTGGCTTTATGTATAAGTAAAATACCATATAGAGGAAGTGAGCCTGCCTCAGAAAGCAGGATTGATGACTGCTTATGTGATTTTTTTAAATAGCTGCTCCTGATTTTGGTGCTCTCTAATCCTGAGCAAGACCAGCGAGATATGGATGCCAGGTCACAATATCACTCACCACCGGGATGTTTACAAAGCCAAAACAGGCTGTCAAACACTGATTTGACTTAACAAATAACAGAAAAGAGCCAAAGTCAAGGACAAGGAAAAGAATTCTTGGAAGAAAATGAAAAAAAGCACAGCCATCTGTAGTGAGAAGCCTTAGGCGCTGCACATGCTGACTTATTCATGTCCACCATGTTTTAATGGATGCGTTACCAGTGTGTCAGTATCCCTTTGCTGTATTAATGGGTCCGTCTGCAAAGGTCACTCCTCTGTAATGCCCGCTCGTTGGGCTAATTGGGTCAGAATGATAACAAGATCCTCGCCGCCAACGCACAGGAGGCACTAAATCACCGCGACCCTCGTGAAAACGCAGTGTCGTCGTTGCATCTGAGGAGTCGTCATCCATCTCTCAAAGCTGTAAACATTATCTCTGCGCCAATTACTTCACCCCCCCCACCACCCCGGCCTTCTCCTTGTTTCTCCTTTCCCCCCGCAGGCCTCCGGTCCAGATGCTCGGTGCAACGGCGGCGCTCTGAACATGAACAGCTACACCAACAAGAAGAGCGCGGCGGAGAGCATGCTGGATGTGGCCCTGCTGCTGGCCAACGCCTCCCAGCTGAAGGCCATGCTGGGCCGGGAGCCGCGCGACTCCTTGTTCACCCCCGTCGTCATGCTAATCCTCATCTCGCTCTGTCTGCAGGTCACAGTTGGTGTTCTGCTTCTCTTCATAGGTGAGAGGACCAGCAGCCCCCGCCCCGCCCCGCCCATTTTGGCGCACACAAGACGCGGCCGGCGTTGTCTGGCAGGCGTCACTCAACCTTCACTCGCCCTTTTGTGTTCCGCCCTCTCCATCCGGTCCCTCGGCCAAATGCCACCTTTTGCCCTCCCCCCCCACCCTTTCCCAATGTCAAGTCCATTGACTCCTGACAAACAACCCATTACCAGCTGGGCTCCAGCTGTAACCACAGCAACCGGGCCTGACACCAGGTCAGAGTTCACAAGGTTTTTAGTGCTGTTGTCAGCACTCGCTGGAGATGAGGGAGGGGAGGTGGACCCGTTTCTTTGCTCATGTGCGCCTACAAATGTCAATACGCGGCTGCGTGCATGTCAACACATGTCCCAGGAGTGAATGGAGATGACCAGAAAGGACGAATAATCAAACATTGTCTGGTTTTGAGCATGTGTGGGTTCTCTTAATCGACACATCTGGGGTTGGAAAAACAGGTTTGGCGGGTTATGAAGGTGAGATCATCAGTGCGGTGAATTGGAGTCGGTGATTTACCGGGCACTGGGTCAGTGAGCTTCAGCAGGTCGCACGGACCCATCTCAGTTCTGGGCGGTAAATAAAGCAACACTTGTCAACATCACTCTATACATTTCATTAAAACATCTCCTTTAATACATCCCCTTTGTGTAATACTCCATTAGAATCATAATCGATCATGATAAAACGTGGTGCAGCCCATCCACGTGAATAATTAGGTTTAGCTTTCTTCTTAAACGTACCTCTCCTTGAATAGTTTCTATAAAAGGTGCATACTGAGGTTGTAATTGCTCCTTGTGGAGAAGAGAAAAACACAATACGCTTTACTCATCATTAATGTAATTTACTGTTAGGTTCTGCTCACATTGGGTGCTGCATTTGAAAGAATCGTGCGTCAGAGAGGAGGTTAGTCAATGTGTGAGAGTCATCGCACCCCCCCCCCCCTCCCTCGTCTCCACCAGACTATCAAACACATTGCTCCTTTCATTATTCTTCCTTTATTTTCTTTGACTATTCTGAGCCCCGCTGTCCCCCCCCCTTGTCCTGTGGATCCAGCTCTGTCTAATGGAAGCAGTGGTGCATGATTTGAGTGGCCTACATAGAAACCCCCCTCTCACCCCACCCAAGTCAGATCGGACACACATACAGGCGGGGGCTTTCATCATTTAACCTTTGGTACCACTTAATTCTGCATTATTCATCAGCCTATGCTTCGGATTGTGGTGATACATCATTGTAGGGTGTTAAAAATACATAATGAAGCTAGTACAGTCACTCCTCCCTGTTTATTATCATTACACAAAAACAACTGGGATGGGTTTTTTTGAGAGTCGGCGGAGGGGCGGAGCATGCGGCACAAAAACAGGAGGCTATTTAATTTTAGAGTGGATGTGAATCACAGGGGTGATAGACAAATCATTGTTTTTTTCACTGAACACTGCAAGATGGGTTATTTTAGGAAGGCATGCTGAGAGGTTTGGTTCTTTTTAACTCATCAGAAACTTCACTAATCACATATCATACATTGTCAATAAATGGCAAATTTGTGCTGTAACAACATAGCCACATTATAAGGAGACTCCATTGTGACACTTGACCAGGATGTCCAGGAGGGACACGAATTTTCTTGATTAATTATTAACAGATAGCGTATAACAGTGGATTCTTGAATGAAAAATTGAAATTCTGAATTTCTCTGAATTTTCCTGTGAAGTTTATGTCATTAGATCTAATAAATAATGTGTAAAAAAAATTGAAATATTAAGTGTAAAAGTAGCATAAAAGAAGACAAAAAATGTAAGAGAGTGGAGTGATAAGGCACAGAGAGTCTGTAATCGACTAACAAGAAAGTTTCTTAAATTCCTGGTGTTTACATTGTAATTGTATAATCAAATGTTTTTGAGTAATTGCTCACACATGATACAGAAGGCCCATTTGTTCCAGAACTTTTTTTCTGAATTTCTCATGTAGTATTCTTTGGGGAATGTCAACAACCAATTGGTCATCTATTTCACTTGGAGATAACAAATTTGCTGCTGAAAACATGACATATTCAGTTTATATTAGCACATATTATTACTAAACAACATGCCTGATTTTGACAAAAGAAATCTTGCTTGTAAAATGGCAAATATTCTCTCTAGAAATCTGGCACCACACAGACAAAGGTTTTTTATCTTGGTCCATGTTTAACCCTTACACCAAGTCTCATGAAAACTTAGACAGCAGCTGTTGTGTAATCCTGCTCAAACAAACGGCACAAGTTAAAATATAACCTCCTTGCTGGGGGCGACGTGTATTTGTATAAAAAAAAGAAAAAGGCCTGTTGAATATGAAAAATACACCATTTGTTTAATGTTTCCCCTGATGATTTCCAACACAGTAGTAGAAAAGTCTTAATCATTCGTGGATCTCTTCCATGAAAAGCTTGATCACATTAAGTTTTGTCCTCTATTAACCTTGTCAAAAGTATTTATACTGAGCGGATGGTAAATCTTTCCAAATGAGCTGGCTTGAGTCCCAGTATTAAGTAGATTGCAGATGTTTGATGATATGCTCCCTGAGTGTGTTTGTGTGCCCCGCTTTTGTCCACAGTTGGAGGGAACTTGAACGACGAGCGAAAGCACTGGAGGCTGAACATGATGGAAAACCTGGCCACGGGAATGGTCTTCATCATAGTGGTGGTCAACATCTTCATCACAGTGTTTCAATAGTCCAGATCGCAGTGACTAAGGACCCCGAGGTATTCTTTCTCTGTTTTTTGCTAGTCATGTGCATTCTTTATCCCCGGCCTCTCTTCTTCTCTTTCCTCTCTATACAAACAGGTATTTTCTCTGCTGCCTTACAATGCAGTTTGCGACTATAGACTTCCGCGTGGTCAGCATGTTTTTGGTCCTCTCTTCTCCTGACCTGACCCTCACAATCCCCCTACCTGACCTACAAACACACTGACCTCTCCAGGCCTTCAGCGAAATTTCCACCTGAAAAACAACCCAACCGTTGTTTCGTTTTACTAGAAAAGCATTATAGCGCGCTGCTGTAGGCGCCCAGAGAAAACAGGGGCCGAGAGAGAAATGGTGACAAAGAGGTCTGGTTCATCAACAACACCACATTTGTTCACGGCGGACAAACAGGAAAGCGGAGACAACGGCAGTCAGACAACAGGCACGTGACCTCGCTGTCTCCTTCTCTGCCTGAGAGTGACCCCGAGCACTGCTCAACCGCTCACACACACACAAACGCTGACGGCTGAACAGGCTTCAATTTTTAATGGCATTTGTGACGTAGGGGCAAGATGTCACGCTTCTTTTCCAGACGTCCCGGGTCAGGCGGGTCTGCTGAGCACGTGCGAGCAGGGAAGGGTGCGCCGCCCTCATCTGACTCCTGGTCCCACCGTCCGCAGCTTTCTTTCGATGCCCAACGTTCAATTATAACAATGCTCGGGTTTGCGCCATGACTCCATCGCCGCCGTGAGCAAATCTAAAGAGTGTCAGTGGTACAGCTGGTGAGTCAGAGTCGACGCAGCACGGACCCCGGCAAGAACCGCTTGTTAGAACAGAAGCCTTAATTAGACATTGTCTCTCTGACACCCCAATTAGAGCCCGAGCAAACGCTCATTTTATACGCATCGCTGGCCGAACACAAGGATGCGGCAAGGGATTGAGGAATGCATCTGTTTTGCATAATTTTCCGCTGACACACCTGACGAGCGCCCGTGCCCGAAAAGGGAAGTTTCTCTCAACCTATTATGGAGCACCTTTCAGACTGCAAACTGGCGTCACAACCCTCTCCTTTTCCTCCTCCACAACTATCACTGGTAACCGTGGAAACAGCCAGATAAGCGGAGAAGCAGATTGATGACACACACACAGCCCCACTCAGGGCAGATCTGCAGAGCGATATGTATATATATCTATACGCCTGTCTATACATAATGCACGGCCTTGGCTCGGATACTTCTGGCTCCTTCTCGGCCCTGAAGTTGAACAGAGCGGCTTTGCTGATGTCAAAGGATCAGAGATTGGTTATGATCAAGGGAGGTGGGGGTTGGGGGGGGGGGGGGGTGGTCTTGTGAAACAGGTCTATTAATAGCAACCTCATGGGAATGTGGATGCCAGTATTCCACCTGAACAATCACCCTGGTGACTTCCAATCCCCTTTAGCACCTCCCCACCCCTCCCCTCTGATCCATTGCTCCCTTTTTTTTGCAGGAAAGACAGAGGCGGATAAGTGCTACTCGGCACTGCAAATCTCCAGATCAGATGCCCGAGCTCTCCTTTTCAGCCATGCTGTTTGCCATCTTCGATTTTTTTTTTCCTGCTGATTCATTTCTACAAGTAACTTCAACTGTCTTGTGTTTGCACCTGTGTGTATAATGCGGCCATTCTATGCAAAAGTCTTTTACAAGCAGATAAGTAAACAACATTTTTTAATATATCACATAAAATCAACTTTATTCATCCAACCAATTTGATTGTCATTATTCATTAATGAGGGCTTCACATTGCTCTTGTCATTGCTACAGCACAGCGGAACATTTTCCACTATCCGAGAATTGGGGGTTGCCTCTGTGAATGAGAACAGCGCCCTCTAGTGTGCTTATTGACAATGTTGAACCAATGGGGTAAATCCTCCACTGGCATTTCACGTTCCCAGTGCAAAAACACCTCGCTCCCTTTGCAAACTGCCAAAACCCCAGTTCGACATCCACATTCAGGTCAAATTTAAAGTCAATTAAACACTATATAAACACTATATATACACTATATAAAAAGTGGTCATTGTGCCTTTAAAGCAACACCATGCAACTTCTCTGGGCAACTGTTGCCTCGGCTGCCAAGAGAGGCAATTGTAAAATGCTGGTGCACAGTACTCCACGGATATCTAAGTGGAAAAGCTGCCACACTAGTCGAACAGGAGAGAAAAGCCTAATAAAGGTGAATGAGTGTTTCAAAAAATACAGAAATTTACAGTTTTACCGGAATATCAAGGAATGCTGGGAGACGATTGGGACGAAATTTGGATTCCATGAACACTTGAGTTGCCGCTATGTGGTGAAAAATCAAGTTGGCGGAAGACACAAATGTTAGTGCGTGATGTTGAACCATTTGATTATTTATGTTAAAATAGTTGCATACTGTTGCTTTAAGTCAGTAGATTTTCAAATGCATGCGTCACTGCATGAAAAGGCACTGAGGAACATGTGAAGAAATATCTTCAAACATCAAACTGTGAGACAGACAAACGGTTTTCCTGCACAATAAGACTCACACCACACGGGTCTTTGCAAAAGCACCAACATTTAAATTGGAAGTATTTGAAAACCTGCGTGGGCAAGCAGAGCCTTTAAAGTTGTTTACTCTTTTATCTCTCAGTTAATACTGAACGAGCACTGTGGAAGGGCCTACCTCTGCCAA
>CAESWR010000488.1:591915-603918 GCA_903171835.1 Mullus surmuletus | reverse complement strand
TTAATGGATCTTCCACAAAATTTAATTGGCTCCTCCTTGGCTCAGGCCACATCCCAGCAGTCATTGCATAATCCAGCGAGCAGACGGATGCAGGTCGCCTTCTCTCTGCAGGTAATCACAGTGCATTTTTAGCAGCACTGAAGTGGTCACACCAAACACCCGAGCAACAGCCGTACATAAATGCTCAGGAAAGAACATTACATTATTGTCCCACTCGTGAAGATAATAGGTAATTTTGTGACTAAGTGAGACATGTCAGCCACAGCTTCTCTGGGAACGAAAAAAATAAAAAAGTCATTTAGTGTTTACAAATGGATGCAATTCCAGGAAAATGAAAACTATCGCTCTCTTGAAGTGTATATGAGTTTGGCACAGCAAAGTGGCAAATTTCATGGGTTTGTCCCTCTCACAGGGCTACTTCAAAAGCAGCTCAGCGCCTCTCTTTTGTGCTTTCAAACCTCCGCATAGGAAATTAAAATATCTTTAGCACCTTTGCTAAGCCTCGCCGCAGAGCAGTGAAGAAACGGCTCCGTGCATCTCAGTGTCTCGCCTTCTGTGGGTTTGAAAGGAGAAAAAAAACGAGAAAGAAATGAGCATTTTAGGTCGTGGCAAAGGACAATAAACACCACAAAAGAAATCTACTTATAGAGCCTGATGAAAAAGGCTGCGGGTGCTTTTCAAGCCCACGGTGCTTTTGTGTGCTGGAGAGGTCTCGGCATTCAAACTGCCCGATGGCAAACAAGTCTAAACACTTCTGTCGTTCTTTGATGACTCACCGCTGTTATAGTAGAGCATCGCAATACCGAGGACAAAGCTGAAGCAGCTAAGGTAGAACATCGGCCCTGCGGAGGAATAACAGAAAACGCTCTCATCGGCTGCAGTAAAGCTAAAAAATCTGATCTAATAAATAATAATAATAATAATAATAATAATAATGATAATAATACTAATAATAACATTTATTTGTAGCGCACTTATCAAAACATGGTTAAAAAGCGCTGTACATGGATTTACATGCATACATAGTGCCATAGCTTGGTATTGTTTCAAAATTTTCGATACCAGCACTGATACCAGTACCCTCAAAATGATACCGATACCAACTGAGTACTTCATTTGATACTTTTAGTCATTTCATTCAATATTAGTCGTGCGAATAGAAAGCAATCAGTTGTGAAAATGTCATCACGGCTCCCCATTCAAAAGATTTTTACACAAATACATTTTGAAAGAGCTCAAACTACGCTTGCGGTGATTGGCTGCGAGTAGAAACAGTCTTTTTTGCCAAACCATGAAGTGTCTTGAAAGTTATCAATAACATTTTAAAATCTATTCTGACGCTAACTGGCAGCCAATGCACGAAATCATTAGCAGAACGCATATAGATAGATGGACAGATGGATGGATGGACGGATAGATAGATAGATAGATAGATAGATAGATGGATAGATGGATAGATAGATAGATAGATAGATAGATAGATAGATAGATAGATAGATAGATAGATAGATAGAGCTTTATTGTCATTCAAAATACACACCACAGGTGTACACAAATGTCACTGCAAATGGCCCAGATAGCAACACTTAAGGCACAAGTACTTAAATAAGTGTATAAAAAACAGAAACAGTAAAAATATATAAAACAAGCAGTAATAAAACAGACAGTTAGAGTGAACAATGAAACCAAACAGCACGAGCAGACGGTAAAAACAAACATTAAACAGTATAAAAACAGAAGTATTAGTAGTATTTAAAAGTAGTACTACATGTGAATGAAAGATGCCAGCTGAAACAATAACAAAATGAAGTGTGATTTCTTTTGAACTTTCTTTGAATAACTGGAGGTCGGTGCGGCTCCGTGACCCATTTCCCCTGCCGCCGCTACCTTTCACCTAGTGGATGCTGCACCCCTCAATGTTCAAAAGGAATGCAGGACAAGAGGAAGCAGTTTTTGGACAGTGGGGCTTTTTTTTTTTCTTTCTTTGCACGTGAGCTTAACTGACCCACAAAGCCAGAGCACTGGATGTAATGAGATGATGAATGGAGGGGGGCAACGCGGAGCGCGGGGGGCCCACATTCTGATGCCCGGGGTTAAAAGGTTCAGCTACGTGTTGCTGAGGGGAAAAGCTTAGTTGGGGCTTAGAGGGGCTTATCGGAGGATCAGCGAGGGGGTACAGAGGCACCCTGATACACACTCATACTAAGATCACCACATTAAAAGACCCTCAATAAAAGTTATAGACCCCGGCGGGAGATTATGGGCAGGTTTCGGCCTATTGCGCTACAAATTGTTGCGTTAAGTCGAATTTTGTGGGAGCTACAGCAACACTTGGAACCTACCAGAGCATCGTCAATCAGCCTTTAGCTCTCCAATTATTCTCTCTTTTCATTTGTGTAAGATTGTACTTTGAGCGGAATTGGTCGTGAGAACTCTTTGCTAATGATGCGTCGGGGACGGTGCAGACACACCGGGTGAGAGAAAAAGAGTGACGCGCATCAGCCGTGTTGGGTTGTTGCTGCGCACTTCCTTAGATGTTGTTTTATCTGCGACTCTCGAAGTGGCCTTTATAGCGCAGCACAAAGGAAATGTTTTCAATTAGTTCTGGCTTCGCAGTTGAGACTCGGCACGATGATGACGCGAGCTGAGTGATTGTATATGAATGGGGCTTTTTCAAAGTGGGCTCTCGGGACATCCTGGGGTCTGGGACGATGAGGTGGTCCTCAGAAAAATGAGGAGTGGCTTAATTTGATTTGATTCTGAAAGAAGCTCTGACGTTTAAATATTTCATCTGAATAATCCAACCTGATGTTTCTTTTTTGCTCTCACCAGTCTACATCAATTTATTTCTTGCTCATCTGCTCTTGTCCTTTTTAATGCTTTTTTAAAGTTACAACAGAATTAATGTCATGAATTTGTTTACGAGGAGGAGGAGCCCAGCGATACTTAGCTGGATTACGGGGTTTTAGTGCAACTCCTGCTTCCCCAGACTACAATAACTGTTGCTGTTGCTACTGTACAGCATATACTGTGTTTCCGGAGAGGAAAATTCAGGAACCAGAAACTTAAGGTTTGAGAACCCTGGTGTCATGGAGTACTCTCTTAAAAAAACGTTCAGATTTTTGATTGAGCGAATGGGTCAGTTTGAAACCAATGGATCCACGTACTACAGAAGCAACAGAGAAACGCTTGAGACTTGAAATTGGAAAGTGTACTAGGGGGGTCTCTGATCCGATATCGATATTGGTCCGATACAAGCAAAAAAGAAAAAGTATTAGAGTTTACAGGCCTGCATCTAAGATCTCTGATTAGGCACTCCAATACAGTCCAATTCCAGACTCCGCCTCTCTAGTGAGAAAAATTATATTATATTTGAAAATACATTAAAAAAAATTCTGTTATATTTCAAAATATATTAAAAAAATTCTGTTATATTTGAAAATATATCTGAAAAAATTCTGTTATGTTTGAAAATATATTTAAATTTTTTTTGTTATATTTGAAATACTCAAGGCTGCAATATCAGTATCATATCGGAAGTGAAAATGTGTACACAATAAACCCAAAAATAATTCTTGGCACTTCATCACCGATTTAAAGCACTTGTGTGACGCAACAATGTTGGAAATTTACCTCTGTCCTTGAGGTCGTTCTGCTCGAAACCGTCGCTGCTTGTCGTCTCCGTCATCTCTGCAACAGGAAACGGTTAATCGCGACACTTCAAGCATCTGCCTGTGCAAAGTTACACCCACTGCAGGAGCTACTGGGTTTTCTTTTTCTTTTTTTTTTTTCAGGTAGCAGGCTTAGGCGGGAACATGTGACCGTCTCAGTGGGGCGCCGATCAAGGCACCGCAGGCAGGCATTGCAGGTGACAGGAACAGTCTGGATGATTAACGTCTGGAACGAGCAGGGAGAGCTCACGGCCTCCGCATGATATTACTGGCCTTGTCTGAAGGTGGACTTCCACCCAGACAGGCTCACACTGTAAACTGTAGCCTTGGATCTCAGTTTTTTTTTTGTGTCTGAGATCGTAAAACGGGGCATTTATTCACACAGGTTGAACGTAAAAAAATCTGCAATGTATATCATACAACACCAATTAAGGGAATCTGAGCCTCTAATTTTCAGCTTTTGTACACGAGCTGCTGCACAATGGTTTCTCTCATTCTCAAGCGTTTCTTAAACAAAGCCAGACAGCGTAATTACAACTAAGGTGATCCACCATTATGAGAGACTGGAGGAAGGGAGGGGGAAAGGGGGGGGGTGTAGGAATGACTTGGCAAACCCACTTAAAAGTATCTGCGCACACAGTGGAACTAGTGTACGCCGAGAGGAGCTTTTCGGGTTAAAACCACCCGGTAATGCACCGGTGCGATAAGATCACACAGAAAAGCGATGAACAGACAGATTCTGAAACCCACAGGATGATTACGTCAGACGGGGAAACACAAAGCAGCACATTAGGCGTTTTCTGGGAATTGATGTCACACCCATTTGATTTACAGGGATTTACTGTAAGTCGTTGAATATATGATGTTCTAGTGATTGGATTTCTATCCCCTGTGCTGGACTGTGGAAATACAATCCTGCATTACCCGCCTTGGTGTTAACGGATGCAGGTGCGGTTCTGTGTGATCTCGACTCCAATGTGCTTGGTGGAAGTAAAACCCCCCCGAGAAGCCTGGGTTATCGCTTTACCTTTTAGTCTGACTCTAGAGGGAAGGCGTGGGTAGACGTGCTCGGCGTGGATGTGAAGCGCGATGTAGAATTCATGGCACGCCTCCTCGCCTTTCCACTGCAGGTGATTCAGCAGTGCGGATAATCGCACCTCGGCCGGTACGCTCAGGTTCCTGAACTGCTGGGAGACACAGATGTGGATGTTGTAGGTTGTCAAAACAGGATTTTTTTCTTTTTTCTTTTTCTTCCAAGCATTTAGCATCTGTTGTCACTAGGGTTGCAAAGGGAGGGAGGGGCATTTGGGGTAAATTTGGGGTATATTGGAAATGTTCTGAGTTTAATTGCCATGACGACAAGTCATAACAAGACAGCTTATGAGTAGAAAGCATGGCCTGAAGAGAAGCTAAACTAAACATTTTGACATTTTTGAATGTTTTGAATGGGAATCTGTCTCGGCTATTGTTAATACCTGAACACTTTTCAATTTTTCATAATTCATGGTTTTTGTCGTTATGTGAAAGAAAACATTCAAGTTCTACAGTTCTAAAAACTGCTAAGAGTGATTTGTAAATGTTGTGTCAAGCATATTTGCCTGCATATTTGCTTATGACAAATATTTATACCTATATCTATGCCAGTTGGACTCATTTTCCAGGAAATCCCCCAAATTCCTTGAAAATTATATATTCATATGACCAGTTAAATGCAGTTAATATAAATTCCTATTAATTCCCATTAATTTCCCAGAATCCCCATGGAAAGTTTCCAACTTTGAAAACTCCTGGAATTTTGAAACCCTAGTTGTCACCCTGTGGGCCTCCTTGTCACTGAGGATCTGCGGGTGGATCCTGTTGAGCTGCAGCACCAGTTTGTCGAGCAGCTCGGCGTCCATCCGCTGGTCCGAGCAGAGGAACTGGGAGTCCCTCTGGAGCTGCTCGTGGTAGCCCCCAACGTCTAGCCACAGGGGGGGGGGGAAGAAAAAAATGGAGAAATTTACGAGCGTGCGAGGGAGAGAGCGCCACATCAGCAGGTCCGTGACAAGAATCCCAACATAGGTCTTAGTTGGTCCTGCAGGCCGGGTCAGAGACAGGCTACGACCCAACGTAAACGCACCGCTACAAAGCCCCAATTAGGCGCCTGCAGATTTTATGTGTAGCCTTAAGTAGTTTCTCGATAAGCTGATTTTGGCACCAGTCCTGCTCTGAAAATAAATGACTAAGAGGTTTATTCTCCCTGTGCAGAAAAGTGTGTTCTGCGCCGCACTTCTTCTTTTTATTCAAATGTAACACGACTGACAAAAATCAGACTTGCATTTGAAGAGGAGCCCACATGCACGCACAGCGTCCAAACAAGCCAGAGAGCCTCCTGCACTTGTTTGGTAAAGCGAGAAAAAAGTGCTACTTCAACTTTAAGGTCAGTTTGGAAAGTTTGGCAGAAGTACTTATCATAACAGAGTGATGCAAGATAATGCTCCATCATTGCCTCAGAGGGCCTATCACCACACCAAATCCTGCTCCCACTGCTTATCTCTTCCAAACTCCCACTGATGCTCGGAAATGCTATTTAAAGTTGAAAAAAGTGAAATATCGATTAAAGTTCTGTAAAGTTAGGCCTATCTCACATTGCAGCAAACTTGGGATAAGGATGTGACTGAGTGATGATGACTGACAGAGGATGGCGTGATGACTGCATATGATAAAAGTGAGAAAGCAAAATAACAAAAAATAAAAAAAATAAAAAATAAAAAATAAGACCTGTCTCAAAACTTTTTATTTTATCAGCACTCACCTCTATTTCACCAAAATGGTATTTGTTACTATAGCAACGGCTATGATGAAAGAGGGCAGCCGGTGGCGCATCTGTCAATCAACGGGATTACTGACTAAAAAGCAGTCATTCACACACACCTGTCATTCCGACTCACAAACGCCGTGTGTCGGTGTCGCTCCCAGCGACCGGCGGCCTCCCGGTGACAAACTCTCCGAAAACTGTGGGTCCTGAGCGGCGTCCCGGTGGCTGCTGTCGCGGCGCTCCGGAGGGCTCGCGGCCGCTGCGCCGCCTGCGGTCACATGACCGACTTCCGGGTCACGTGGCGATTCTCAAGCGGCTCAGGTTTGGCAGGAGGTCAAGAGAGTCAGGAGCAGTTTCATTCACTGTTATTCATCCATTTGTTATAATATCAGTGTATGAGATAATAGATTTACTTTGTAGTTTTATTTTAGTACAACGTACACTACAGAATTTTTTTATTATTATTGTTTTTTCAAATAGAAGGGCTCAGTAAATGCAAGTGTTTTTATAAACGCAGATTCGATTTAACCTGGTAGTATTTTTGCTTTCATTGTTTTGTTAATTGATAGACGTCTCACACTCAAACGAGAAAATACTAACCTCACCATTCATCATACGCAGGTTTATGTGGTTCCAGTGCGCGTGAACATAGGCCTACTACTAATAATAATTGAACATTCCACTTCCTGTGTAAACCACACACACACACACAGATACAAAACTAGTCTTGATATCTGTCAGCATAAATATGTCCACAAATACATTTGTGCTTGCGTTTATCAAAAATAAATGTCCACAATGCAAATTAGTCACACTCATTCTCAGTTATTTATTTACACTCCTTTAAAACAATACTTACATACCTGCCAGTGCTCTCCATCTCCTTGTACATCAAACAGAGCGGGCTTTTCCGGCCCAAAATGAGCTTCACATACATTTTGTGTTTCGATCTAAGCTTCCCCCTCGAGGTAACAATCGTATTCTCCTCTGTGAACGCCCCAGAAACTGCAAGAGAGTCTCCTGACCTTGTAATTACACAGCGGTTCATCTGAGGCGGGCGTCATGACTGGTTTAATGGCGCCTCTTGACAAGCAGAGGGCAGTGTGCCACCACAGTTCACAAAAGGCACAGTATGTCTGTTAGGTCAGCGAGTCCTCCCGGGCCTTTGCTGTGGACAGTTTCACCGAGACACCAAAAGCTCTGCCATCACTTCCCGCCATCTTCACGGTCGACGCGCTGTTGTTCAGTTTTGGTTAGTAAACAAAGATCTTGATTATTCACATCTTGTCACGGCTCCTCCTCACACCGATATAATCCGTATGGATAGTTCCTTGGCAGAGTTTATACTCCTGAGGTCTGCCATCGATGGGTTCTGCTCTCCTCCGTACTGCCACACCAAACTGGACCCCACTGCTGAGATCTGGACTAGATTCGGGCTTGAACAGGAGGTCAGGGGGGGTCCGGGGTATTGAGGTGGACTTGACTCCGGGATTTGGGGTAGGAGAGGGTGGTCGCACCCCAGGCCGGGGAGGGTGGCATGCTGGAGGGGAGGGGCGTAGTGGCGTGCCGGGCCATAGGCGGGGTGATATCTGTGGAGGAGAATTTTGTTCATGTTCCCTGCTGATTAAGTTTGCTGCCTTTTGAGTGTTTCAACAAAAACTTAAAGGGATAGTTCGGATTTTTTGACATGAAGTTGAATGAGATCCTCACCATCAGTGTCATTCATCAGTGATCCTGTGAATGGAGTACCAGCCCGGTTTGGTTGCTGCAGAAAGTAGTTCCGTCTAGTTGCTGGGGTCACACGAATAGAGCGTTTTGCTCCAAAAAACAACATCAACATCAAAGAGTAATCCATTTGCATCACGAATTCTTAAAAAAAAAAAAGTCCGAAATTGCAAACACCCAGCACTTTTTGTGTGCAGTGATACGAAGGGAGGGAAAATAGTACCTGGTTGATTGCGAGGTCGGACTTCGTGATGCAAATGTATTACTCTTTTGAACGCATATTGTTTTTGAGCCCAGCAACTAGACGGAACTACTTTCTGCTACACCAAAAATAGGCCAGAACTCCGCTCACGGGACGCAGTGGGGGAAAAGTCACTGCTGATGAACGACACTGATGCTGAGGATCTCATACAACTTCATGCCAAAAAATCCGAACTATCTCTTTAAGTCACGTCGCACCTGCACGCCTGCATGTCGTCACACGGGAGCGGGCCGTGGGTGTCCCACAGGGAGAGCACCTTCTCCTGGCTGTTGTTGTTGTTGTTATTTCTGCTCTTGTGGCTGTAGCGGGACCTGTTCTCCTCCTGTTGCTGCTGGGCCTGCTCCTCCCACTGCCACATCTCTGCCTCCCTGACCAAAACAAAACAACAACAACATAAAAAAAAACGGCATTTAAGCCTTCTGAATCTTCGCCGACAGACGCTCCCATCCGCCCGCCGCAGCTCACCCACCTCTCCTGCTTCTTCCTCTCCTCCTTCTTGATGCAGTCGAGCAAACAGCAGGTGATGAAGGCCACCGACATGAAGAGGATGATGCCCGAGCTCACGATGGAGGCGAACACCGCCACGCGGAAACCGTAGACCTCATACGGAGACAAAGCTGCGATAACGCGAGAGAGATTTATTTAGTCTCACTCAATCATCGTTGAAACCGCAGCTCCACTCAACCGACTGTACCCCCTCCCCCGCCCCCCACTCGCACAGTCAGATTGTCACACAGCATGCCCCGTCTCTTTGCAAACAGATTAGAGTTTCACACGAGGCTCAAATACATCGGAAAATTCTCATTTCACCAGAAGAGGAACAACAAATTGCAAATTAGCCAGCTCATCGAAGGCACTACGATGGAGCATAAATCCCCGTTTTTTTAATTTCTTTCACATCATTCGCCGTCCTCGCTCCCATGGTGGCAGATCATTAGCGGAGAATATTAACTCGTGGGGGGAAGAGTAATAATCAAAGCAGGTGCGCGGCTCTTTTTGGTAAATGGAAAAAAACGCAGAGTGGGATCTCATTCATGTTTCCACTTAGAGTGACTAACTGCTTGAAATGACTCCTCTCCCCGGCATTAATATTCTCCCATAATGAGCTCTATCCCCGAGCAAGAAATTATTTCTCCCTTTAATCTGCTCTCACATCATTTATAAATTAGAACATTAATTATTTGCAAACCAAATAGCACCTTAAGTCCCGGTGTAAAACTGCCCGTGGCTACAATGCCCATCACTTAATGTTTAATATATATTCCATCTCTTCAGAGGCGGATGGAGCGTTCAGAAGTTTTGCAAACTCTGCACTTCTCTCACTAGAATAATTCCAAAACTATTTAATCTTCTCCTCGCACACACACACACACCATAGAGGAACACACTGGCAGCGGGGCACCAACATCGTTTTGCCACCGCCGCCGATTTCTCTGCGTCTCACTCACGTTTGCAGTAGGTCTCTCCCTCCCAGCTGGTGCTGTTGGGGCCCATGACGCACCTCAGCTCGCCCCCCATCAGCTTGTGTTTGGCCGGGCACTGCAGGGAGATGACCGTGCCCACGTTGGTGCCGTTGCCCTGGATGATCCTCTGGGTGCCCAGGGCCGGGAGGGGCATGGGCGTGCACTGGGCCCGCGCCTGACCTGAGAGGCAGAGGTCGCCGAAAGGTCACCCGGAGCTCAATGCACAAATGCAATCATTTAAAAACACACTCTCCCGGAAAGTCAATCAAAAAAAACAAAACAAAACGAGATGAGACAGAGCGGGATGGGGGAGATCATTCATTTGGAGGGAGGGGTGCGTGATAAAACGCCCGCCCTCTCCTTTCAGCAGCCCAGCGGGGGGAGTTGCATCAAATTCCAGCGGTATCGAAAGCAGCAAACGCGATAAATCATTGAACAAAAGGCCCGGCAGGCCGGTGGAAACACATCTGGAGCCAAAGCAGCAGTTATCACACAGAGCAGCACTCGGCGAGGAAGGGATCTGCCAGGATTAACTTCAAAACACGAGATCACTTCATTATGACACAAGCTGCTGGAATGCAAATAAACACTGACATCAGTCCGGTGGTTTCCAGCGCGGACTGGTCCAAGGGAAAGGTCTACTGAGGAAACCCCGCATCTGGTTTCTGCTGGAGCACGAAGCGCTTGTGACAGAGGAGACGCCTTGCAACGCTTCTCAACTGATCACACCAAAAGTTCCTTGAAAACTGAGATTTATCAGCACGTTCCCTGGTCACATTTCAGTTTGACCTTGGGCCACCACCTGCTGGGATCAACGCTCCCTGGAAGAGCATCATTATTTCACCATATCCAAGTTTATGTAACGAGGGCGCACAGCATCACTTTTATGTAACGTGTGTCTGTGTGTGTGCGTGTGTGTGTGTGCATGAGTGTGTGCAATAAAGAGACGTCCAGCTGCGTGTCAACGTGCGCTCTGATGTTTGACAAAAACCACCAGCAGTTGCCTCCCTTTTTCACTTCCCTTTCTCATTTTCATTTTGGCTCTTGTTCGTGTACTTTCTTCCTCAGACATTTTGGATGCAATAATCACTCGATAAAGCCTTAAATCCACATTTATAAAAACAGGATATCGTCACGTTTTGTGACATGAACAGCAAAGGGGGGCATTTAATCTATAAAAGCTCAACGATATCTCGGAATAAAGGCTGGATTTTTAATCTATTTTTTAAATATGTTGACGCTAAAGTATGTAATAATTCAGACCCGCTTCAATATTGTGCCGGAATAGGAGTGAAATACGCGCAAAGTGCCAAGAAAAACCAAAACGGTTCCAAAAATCCTCTGCTCATCTGTGCAAATACACATTTCAATTCTTTATCATTTAACTCCCTTCGACTCACCCGAGCTGCTCCGGTGTCTGCTGTCATTCCTGCCCGTCAAACCCGTCCTGGACACGTCCGCCACGGAGGCTGTGGCCGCGGACATGACGCCCGACAGACGCGCTCTCTTTGGCTGCGGTGCGTAAAAGACTGCGCCCGGCGCGGCGGCGGCGGCGGCGGCGGCTGCGTCCGGCGCTGGGAGTCGTGCCTGCGCGTCTCCGCACGGGTTTTATTCCACTCCCCGCCTCCCGGCGAGCAGCGTGTCATCCGCGGATTCCTCCCACACTGCCCTCACGCCGCAACATCCACTCACACACACACACACACACACACACTCACTGATGCTTTGGGCAGCGCGCAGTGGCGAGCGTGTAGCGCAAGCGGATGAGCGCTCCAGAGGACGCGCAGGGAGGAGGAGGGGAGGGGGGAGGGGGGGGGGATAAGTGATTGGTCGAGACCTTGTCGACTAAAGCGCCTGACCTTGTGGATTACAGCAGGTCGGGTCAAGAAGGATCGCGGAGTTGATACGCGCGGCGGGGACGCGCGACGAGCGGCTCTTTGTGCGCAGGATGTCGTCGCAGCGTGGCGCGATTTCCGCCACCCAGGATGTGGTGGCGGGGCGTGTGCAGGGGCATCCGTGCTGTGGAGCTGCTACTTTACGGATGCGCCCTTGTGCCACTTTTGCTTTTTTTTTTCTTGTGCAAAA
>CAESWR010000488.1:566568-578588 GCA_903171835.1 Mullus surmuletus | reverse complement strand
CTGGAGAGCACGTCCATCCACTTGGCCTGAAGTTCCGCGTCCGGGGCACTTAGGAGCAAGGCCTGCTGGGAGCTGCTGAGCCGCAGCGCGTGTTTCACCTCGCTTGACTTGTCGCCCGCCGATGGCGCTGCCGCGCTCACCTCAAAGCCGGGGAGAGGCACAACCCGAGCCCCCTTCAGCTCCTGGAAACACATCAGAACAGAAAAAAAGAACATAAATAGATATAAGAAAATTATAATTATTCCACATATATTCCACAAAATCCGATATTCAATGTCGATTTTATTGTGTTTTATCCTGTTTTTAACGTGTAGCACTTTACTTAAATTGTTATTATTGTTATTATTATCAATATTGTCTTTATCGTTATCATTATTATTGCCTGTGACTTTATATACTGGTTCAATTGTCCTTGTCTGAGCTGGAAGTGCACTGGAATACACAAAAAACTACTGTATATATGTGAACACACACTCGGCAAATAAATGTAATTACATGAGGACACATTTTCCACCACAAGAGAAATGAAANTCCCCCCCTTCTCTTTCTCTATAAGGGAATGTTTACACTGCTTCCCATTAATCCTAATCTTTGGAATGGCAGCTCTCTGTGGTGGGATTGGGATATTAGTCTTGGAAATGAAACCCGGGGAGGCTTTAATAGGATGACTTCCCTCCGGTGGCGCTCCGCTGCGAACGAGTGTCTCGTGCGAGAGCTGTCCGAACACGATTGCTCTGGGAATATTTTCTAAGCACGTTAAACCCCCTCGTTTTAAAAATATCTATATACTGTATATATACATATATATGAGTGTGTATGCACAGGATTTTCGGATCAGATCCATGGCGGCACATGCAGCCAAGATTTTCTAAGGAAGGATATTGGGCGTGTGCTCTCAAACTAAAAGCGCGGCAGAGCGGTGATGCCGCGCGAGGTCAGACTCAGGACAGCTAAATCCTCCTGGCCCAAATCTACAGAGTGCAGACAGAGCGCAGACCGGCTGGCACAGGCGCCGGCGGACAGTTCTGACTCAGTGGCGCGCAGATGTCCCACTTGCACAGGAGGACGGAGACAGGAACAACAGAGAGGACACGAGGGCTTTGTGGGCGGTGAAAGGACGCCTAAGAACGACCTGACTGGTGTGTTTGTGGCCGTGTTGGACCCACCTGTCCTCCACTGGTCTGCAGGTACAGCACCAGCGGTTCCGTCTTGGTGACCGCCACCCACGTCTTGGTCCAGCTCTTCCCTTTCTCCTGCACTTGGAGGTGGCCGCACATCAGGCAGTTCTCCGCCGTTAAGGACGTCTGCCTCTGCAAGAGAACACAACACATTCAAATAAATAAATAAATAAATAAAATCAGCGTGCACGGATGACGAAACCTGAACTTGTCAATTATGTCAAGATCAAACACTATAAAATTGCATGTACTCCCCTTAATTTATCTTTCATTTTCAATATATAGATCTGACCTACATAATTAATGGAGAGTAAATGGGAGGGGGGGTGTAAAAAATGTGAAAAGGGTAGGTGCAATAAGCTGAGGCTTCGGCCTACGACACGCTTTACAACGCTTTAACGCTGTTAAATGTTTGCGCAGGAATGATAACAACCATGCAAAGCTAAAATAAAGCAGCGTCAGATATCGGCGTCTATAACTACTTAAAATGGAACAGCACAAACCATTCCCAAAATACACATTTACCACATAAACCGGCAATCACTGAAATGCCCATGATTATATTTTTAATATCCTGGCAGCATTCAGCAAACAAACACTGGCATTTTTACCCTCACATGCGGCAACATTAATAGGAATGGTGACAATCATCTGAATTGCGTAATTAGCTCTTCCTGCGAAGATCATCACTGGTATTGCGGGGGCGGACGAGCCTGCCAGCGACACCCGCGTGCGTCATGTGACGAGCGAATGACGGCGCATATCTTCCACTGTCCACCGTTACATAACAGCAATGTAGGACATGGGGAGATTTGCCAGCAGACAGGTGTTCCGAGCTCCTGCTGCCTCATGCCTGAGCCTTGTTTGGGCGGCGGCGCCCCCGTGTGGCGGCACGGTGCACTGCAGGTGCATCGTTGTAGAGGGAATTTCATGGTTGCGAGGATGAACTGAACTAAAGGTGAAGGGTTAAAGGGATCTATTAGCAAGGGTTATATGGAATATTCATATTCATCCTTTAATCCGTGGATAATTAATGTAGAACCATCTGCAATGAGAAATAGTGGCGTTTACATTTGCTTGGAAAGAGCTTTATGAGAAAATGTGTGAGCTTGAGTCACTAAATCTCACGTACTGAACCTTTAAGCCCCGTCCAAATCACACACCGATTTCAGGTTTTTTTTTTTCTTTTACTGGCGGTGTAAACAAGAGTTACACCGCGCCTCTAATACCCGACCCGCCGCAGGCAGACTGTGGAGTCAGCGTAGACGTCTGCTCCTCGAAACACTCCGACCTCATTATCAGGTTAGTCATCGGAGATGGATTATCTGCCGTTTCAGATGTATGTGCGTGTGTTCGCGCAGCTGCTGGACCACAGTAGGCGTGTGTGAGAAGTGTTGGCTATTTTTAGCGCGTACACAACCGTGTCCTTCAGCAGTTTGTTGGCAGCGGCCAGTCGGCATGTTTGGAAATAATGATCACATCTGGAATGGACGCGGCAGAAAGAGTTAACGCTGTTTTTCTGAGTGAGGCCGAAATTGATTGAAATTAGGGATGTCCCGATCTGATATTGATATCGGTCCGATATCAGCAGAAAGACGAGTATTGGATTATATCGGCCTGCATTTTAAATCTCAGATATAAGCCGTCCATTCTAGACTCATTGGTTAATAATAAATGGGTCAGTTTTTCTCATAGCTACTGTTTCTGACTATTGTTTACCGTAATAAGTGTTGTCTGCGCGCAACATGCTCACTTGCGCTTCTTACCCGGCTACCGTAATAACCATTCTAGTCAACACGCAACAGTTTTTTCTCGATCATAAAATGCTGAAATCTGGGACATTTTCAGGGACAGCTGTAACCGGGGACAAATCATCCAAAATTGGGACTGTCCCCGGGAAATTCGTCTGGTCACCCTCCAGTACATGCTACGAGACTCGGCAAAAAAACCGAAAACAAAATAAAAACGCATCAATTGTTGTGACGGGCCAAGCTGACTGTCCCTACTAGCAATGACTGGTGCAGACTGGGCCCAACTGTGAATCATGGGTAAAGATCTGACCCTGTAGTGTGTCCCTGGCTTTAAGCGAGCAGGTGCGAGTACTTCAGGTGTGTTCGCTCTTCCCTGTTCTGGATGCAAATAAAGGTCAGCGTCGTGTCGATTTCGCAGATACTCGTTTTTAAATAAGGGTGGCAATTGACGATCAGGATTACAACGTTTTTGAATTTCGTTGTATCATATACAATGAAAAAAAAGGAATCTGTCTATCTACCTACCTATCTATTATCTCTTTTATTTTGCAGTTTGTTACGTTCTGTAAATACCTTTGTGAAAGTGTATGACACTCCCTCTTTTTTACTCACCTCGGGCGCCGCTTTCTTCTTCTGCTCGCCGACGCCGAGGTTCTCCAGGCTGAGCGTGGCCTCGAAACACTCCGGGCACACTCGACTGGTTTTGTTGTCCAAGGTTTTCGAACACTTTGCACAGATGGCCTGGCGAAGTCAAAGAAAGAGAGACAGCGTTCAGCTTTCCACCCCGACTTCTCACTCCGCGCCGCCATCTCCGCGCTCCGTCTGTGCTCACCGCTCCGCAGGACTTGCAGTGGTGTTTGCGCTTGGTGAAGTTGAAGCTCTCGTTGCAGCCTTTACACGTCTGCTTCTCTTTCTCCTTTTTCCTGGAACTCTTCTGTTGAAAAGAAACACACGGGTTTTTTTTTTTTAGTTGTTTCGACGAGGCCGAGCCAAAGCTGGAGCAGCTGACGGCTCAGCGTTACGCCGAGTGCTCGCCTGTCTGGCGGCCGGCTTTAAAGCGCCCGTTTCTATTAACAACCAGCAACACGGAGTGACACGTTGCAGGGCGATGTGAGAGCTGCACCTTTTGTTTTATTTATTTATTTTTTTGCACAGAGAGCCTTTTATTCATCCTGCACAGTGGGGCGGCCGATGAGAATGAAAGCATTTTGGCGGAAAACACACGGATCCATTGTCACCGCGGCATTAATGCAATCACCACAATCATCCAATCATGGGATCAATGTGCCTTTCAGGATAACCAGAAAAACCTCCAGCGTTGCTCATCACACGTGGGAGGTACACGATTCCCTGTTTTTCATAGTTTTTATCTTTTAAAAAAAGACGCAGATCTAATTAAAGTCTAATTATATGTCCCTGTGGTAACCATATTATGTTGTTTTTCCTCTCGTCATGACAACAGCTACTGTAGAGTAATGAAAATCGGAGCGACTAACACGAGGATGATTTCCTTTTGTAGAAAATTAAGCAGGAAATGGAGCAGAACATTCTAATTAACCAGGGATCACGCATGAAAAACCGAGTGACTGATTCAAAAAATTGAGCGACGAATATTGTCTCGTGGATTTAAATGAAATCAAATTAATATGAAGGCATGCATGTTGAAAGGATCCATGCGACATGGACATCAGGATCATTCTGTAACAAGTGATTATTGTTTAGTTTGTTGGCAGTGAATGCTTAAATTAAAGGGGTAATTCACCCAAAATAAAGACTCCATTAAACTTTTGTGTGGTGAATTAGGCAACCAATGAGTACACCTTTATTTTTGGGTGAACTATTCCTTTTACCCTTACGCATTCCTTAGAAAACATTCTTAATCGTAAACCCACAGGATGAAAAACGTCCCCTCCCTTAAAACTGCTGTAAGAATGACCTGCCTGAAATATATGTATCAAATATTAATTATTTGGGGGTATTTTCACCCTCTAAATGGCATTTTATTTGTGTAATAGAAATATAATTTTTTTTCACATAAAATCCAATTGAAGTTGGATTTAATTATTATATTATTAATATTATTACAGCCTCAGATGGGTCAATGATTAGCAGCAACCTTGAATTTGAGACATTCTTATTTTTTCTGCAGTCAAAATGGTTTAAAAATAAAAAGTGGTCTGGACAAAAAACGTCCCCAAGAACTCTTAAGGGTTAAATTTTTATAAATTAGTTATATGACGGGTGCTTCCAGTAAGACCTCATATCAATAGCTACTTCTATGAACCGCATTGTTTCACTTTGTAATGCAGCTTTTCCTTTATCGAATCTCAAAATGACTGTTAATAACGCGGTAATAAACAAAATCTCACCCTTTCGTGCAGCCTCTCTCCGTCCGAGTCGATAGACGCGTTGCACAGGGGACCCTGAAACGCAGAAAACAAACTGTCACCGACGCGCCATGCTGCACTCCCGCGCCCAAACCACTAGGGGTCAGACCGAACCCACAGAATCGCCGCCTGCCCCCATCGCTGTCAGTTGTGTTTGGCTGGCGTCCAGCTCCAGCCAGACCCAAAGTGGGTCAAAGCAGATCCATAAGACTTTTGTATACACTCCGACCCGGGCTCTCCCTATTAGGTCACGACAGAGCTCTGCGAGAGGAGACTCACAGACGCTTCGTGCGGACGGAAAGAAAGAGTTTCATTATGCATGTGGTGGTTTTTTTCGTGTGTGTATGTGTGTGTGACACCGCAGCGTCCATAGATGGAGAGCCGCTCGGGCGGACAAAGACCAGACTATGATGGGCCCGTTTTGGTGAGCCGCGAGCTTCCCGTGATTCACGACCAGGGATGACCCGGTACCCGACTCGACCTATTGGAGGATTGATTAAAGGGTTGGACGAGGCGTGACTAACCGGCGAGTCAGGGACGTGGTCATCCTCCCGGGAGAAAGAGCTGTTGAAAGCTTTGAAGGTCTCGCTGTTTTGTTTGTGCCGTTCGATGGTGGCCAGGATCACCTGAGAGTCAGAAGGAGAAGACACAGATTATTGATCAGACACTTTTATACTTTGATTCTGTGTTTGTCCATGTATGAATAAAAACGGCTTAAGCTATGACTCTTTTTGTTGTTGTACGAAAACTTAAGTGTAGGGGGGAGGAGCCTGTTCTGTGTCTATCCAGCTGTTTATCTTAAAGGATTAAAGTGAAGGAATTGATGATGAACAGATAAAAGGAAGTTGAAAGAACTTTCCCAACCAGAGAGTCTGCGGTGCGCCGTCTGTCCTCAATGACAAACGGCTATGACATCACGGCACGGCGCGTTTGCTCGGCCCACCCCTCTCCTCTCTTCTCTCTCCAAAGCCCCTTTGAGTTTACATTCCACAGTCTGTCAGCTTTCTGGAAGCTCCAGTTACTCATTATTCCCAAAACCCACCCCGCAATATGCCCACCTCCTCTTGAAGGCTGCAAAAATGTTTTAATCAGCTTTGCCGGGCTGTAATAGGCTAAATGAGCTATAATGAGAGGCTTTAATAGTGAATATAATTCCCAAACACAATGAGTGCAGGGATGAAGTCTTTCCTAATTGCATTCTCTAATAAAGCTACCAAAGGCGCAGAGAGTGTTTGCGTGATGATAGGAGGGCCAGCATGTGTGTGTGATCCTTGCCTGAATCCAATCTTCTTTCTCCTCGGCTGTCCTGTAAGATAAATAATAGACCATTAAAGAAAATACAATTAGCGCACCTGGAATAGAGCAATTAAGCAGCGAATCCACACCGGACTCGCGGCCCCACGTGTCTAAGATCAGTCATAAATCATCAAACCTGCTGAGGTCGTGTCTATATTTGTTTACCGCAGCAGTCATTCTTATTCATCTTTAATCAGAATCAAAGTGAAGTAGTCGGTTTTATTATCATTTTCAGTTTATAGCGGTTTAGCTAGTTAGCCGCTCAAAGCCAACGGCCCACACAGATTACTTATGTTGATAGTTTATGCTTTTGCTAATGCTAATAGGGATAAATGAAAGAAATCCGGATTGTCAGTAACACCTAAATGTGTGTTTTGGAGCATTTTCTGTCCATTGGGCGCCATGCAGAGCTCCTCTTCTTCCCAAATGTACGCAAGATGGTGATTTCCTGCCCTCTATTATTGGACACTGATTAATCCAGGTGTGTCTGACTGCATTAGTCAACTCAACGAGGCACACCTGGATTAATCAGCGTGTCCGATAATGACACACTGACACACAGACTGTGCCCGAAATCGTTCAATCCCTCACTCATCCTTGCTCTCCATTTAAGGGTTTAACTATTTAGAGGACAATATAGTGAGCTCATTCACAGCAGCTTTCGGACATTACAAGTATCATTGATTGGCGCCACTGATGTCACACCATCACGATGTGTCAGACTGCTGCTGCTGGTGTGGCGGCTCCCCTGCTTGTACCACAGGAAATAAGGAGCTGGGGTAAATTCAGGAAGTTGTGGAGCCGTGTGTCAAAACCCATTAGCGTGAAGAAAATGCGATTTCTGGAAAACGACTCCACATGGTTTTTAATTCAGCTCCATTGTTTCCTAAAGGTAGCTCTTTCCTCACCTAAGGTGTCGGTGCCAAGCCGTGTGTGTGTGTGGTTTTATTTTCCATTGTTGTTCTTAGCTTCTGTGAAGCACTTTGAACTGCTGAATGTGTGAAAAGTACCATATAAATGAAGTTTGATTTGAATGTGAAAATGGAGGAATACATTTTAACTGTATTGAAATGAAATAAATCTATAAAGAACCAAATTTCCATTTATTTTAAGATTAAAAAAATATTGCAAAAAGGCTATTTTCAGTGAATATGACAGTTAATATAGATTTCTACATTCAAGGGTGAAATAATGTAATTCTTATGGCAATATTTTAGCTACTTTGCGCCATGTGCGCACTGATTGAGCCAGGTGTGCCTCGTTAAGTTGGAAACTGCAATCAGACACAGCTGGTTCATTAATCTGTACATCGAGCCCATCGCCGGTAAAACCGCGTCCTGAATGACAGTTTCTTCCCACCTGGCTTGGAGCTCCAGTGACCGCTGCTTTCCGATGATGGCGAACGTGTGCGGGAGGTTCTGCTTCACGTTCTCCTGCACCTGAGGACCAAAACGGCAGGGAGAAGAATGTTTTTCCACGCTTGGGAAGGGCGGGGATAAAAACTAAGCAACAAAAGAGGAGGAAGACATCTGGCGGGCCGTACCTCCATGCCGGCGATGTCGATCCTCTCCCGGACGCTGAACTTCTGCCCCATTAGCCGGAGTTTAGGCACGCAGTAGAGCAACATGTTGTTGAACTGGAACGAGAGACAAACCAATGGGTGAGGAGCGAGCAAACGGTCGGCCGGCATCCATTTTTAACATTTCCACCGCCTCTCCAAGCCCCCTCACCAGGTAGAGGTATCGGTCTTGTGCTGTTCCGTTTTTGGCGGACATCTTCTTGATGTGCCCCTCCTTGATGAGCTCATTGGCCGGGTTGACGATGTCCTCCTCCCCTCCGAGCCGCTCGTACACCTCCAGCAGCTTGTGCATCTTCTCCTGAAAATGGTTACAGGGGGACGGACGTGAGCGGGAGGAGGGAAAGGCGGTCTGGGCTAAAAGCCACCAGAGGGGGTTATTTCATTAAGAGCCGAGACTTTGATTTGTGTGTCTGCCGGTAAACCCAGACAGGAGATATGGCTGCCCTTCATCGATTGGCAGACACGTTTGAGTGCCGAGGTGGTTTTCAGGATGTAAGAGGTACAGAGACCGTCAGTGAGATGAGGAGGATGAGTGCTTCGGAGAGACGGCCTGACTTCCGTAAGCTGCAAAACCCAAGGCAGGAAACGGCAACTTCCTGTCTGTGCTAATTCGACGTGTTGTCTACCCGAGTGGCAGCACAGCATCAGCAGCCGGGCGATTGGGCAAAGCCGGCTGAACAAGGCTAAGGCCAAGAAACGAAGTAAACAATGCTTGAAATGGGAAAAGCAAAATGTTGGGGTTTTTTTTGAGAATTTTGAAGTCTGGGACCATTCATTCATTTGATACTTTTTGTTACATTATTCAATATTAATCATGCGAATAGAAAGCAATCAGTTGTGCAAATGTCACCACTCCTCCCCATTCAAAGGATTTTTACACAAATACATTTTGGAAGTGCTCAAATTACGCTTGCGGCGATTGACTGCAAGTAAAATCACAGAAACAGTCTTTTATTTCTAGATCTGGGTACAAAAACAAGCGATTGCAGGTATCGTTTGACAGGCGCAGTTTCGATACTACTTCGTACTGGGTTGTTTCGGTCGGAGCATTGGAGTAGTGATACCCAGCCCTGCTGATCACTAATGAAACCTAAAAATAGTACATTGACAAAATACTACATACACTGATTTGCAGTCCTCTCACTTTTTAATCCCCCCCCTCGATTTTCACAATTGTAAAGCGCTTTTGTCCGGGTTACCTAATACAACCACAGTAACTCCAGCAGTAAAAAACGAACAATAAAGGACGTGCTGCGTCGTGGATTATGATCCCAAATTGCTTTTCCCAGAAGCGCAACGCTGCTGACCGACTGGACCGACTTCTCGAGAAGACAGTAAAAATAATAAAATGTAAAAACAATACAAAACAAAAAAGAGCAATACAGGGAGCAAAGTCTCACCATTTTCCTGATTGCCGCGTTGGAGTGATTGGCTGCAGTAGAGATTAACTCCAGTGCCTCTGCAACACACACACACACAAACAGTACAAATGGAGGCATGTTAGCATTAAATCCCAAATCCACAAGCAAACAGAATCAGGTTATCAGATGCTCAAAGTGCTGACTGTGATAAATTATTCCCTCTTTAACACACGCAAACATGTGTGTAACGCGGCGTCTCCTCGCTGCTAAATAAGAACTCTCAGGGGCGTCACACACACACACCCCGCTACACACAGATCAAAAGCCAAACACACCGAGTCTTGACATTACACACACTGCGTGCATTAGTCTGGCGCGCAGCCAGGGGAGAGTCTGCTCTTAATGCCTGTGAGCACCTGAGTTGGAGTCGGCCATCTTAATCAGGGCCTACATAAACAGAGGGGACATGGGGGGGACAGAGACCGCCGTGATGAAATGCCGAGGCGGAGGAGAGACGCCAAGCGTCACACAGGGGTGAAGTTAGAGCCTGAGTAAACGGACGCGGCGATATGGGAGTGTGCCGGGCGCCTGGAGTGACTACACACTGTCACACACTCAAATATGTGTATGTGTGCGCGTGCATGTGTGTGTTTTTCTTTTCTTTTTAATCACACATTGACAGAAATCCACTGGAGTCGCACCTTCATGATCTATTCATGCATCCTAATTAGGTCACGTATCCCCGAAATCACACAGCAAAAGAAGTGCAGATCTTTAAGCAGAATTTTTAACCACTTTTCATGTGAAGGGATCCAATTCGGGCCCCATTATCTACTGATATTTTCAATCTATACTTCATACTTATCCACAGTATGTAAATCCATACAGTAGTTGATAGAACTCCATATATCTATTCACAATGCCTCTATCTGAATGTTTGACTGTTAAATAACATAACTATGGTTCCTTTTGTACCTATACATACATAAATATACACTTATTGCATGCCAAACAACTTTTTGTTTTTACTTGTGCATGTGTAATGAATACATTTGGATCCTAATCCTGCTAAAAAGAGAAGAAATCTGACCCAGTATCAGTGACTCCAAAGTCAAATTGATGAATAAACCAAAAAAAAGACCAAAACAGTCAATGTTTTTTTTAAATTATTACAATGATTTCCTCAAAGGTGCGGTCAGATTTCTAGTGTGCTGTGGATACACGAACGCTATGTTAAAGGCCTCCATCTTGGGGGCTGTGCGGCTGATTTCCGTCAGCTGGCCGCTCTGTGACATTAGATTAGAAAAGGTGCAAAGACACACAAGCACACTGCGAGACACAGTGACTTTTCTGCTTCTTCTAAACTGCTGCAGTGCTTTTATTAGTGTCTCAAGGAAGCCACTGCTCACAGTCGGAGGGGGAAGGTGGGCGTTTGCGGTGTAAACAGATGTCTGCTCGGTGTGTGAAAGGTCAGGGGGGCTACTTCTACTGCTGAAACATTTGTGCACACGTGGACGCTGCAAATATTCATAAGTGTCTTCAAAATTTCTGCACCAAGCGTTGCTTACAGCTGAATGGAGGCTTCTGCAACCTTTGTGAGATTGATTTTACGATGTTGTTTGTAACTATTAAGGCTGAAAATAGCGTTTCGCAGTCGATCGAGTGCGTTTGTGTGTTGTTGTTTTTTTTTGTCTCACTCTCTGCATCTTTTCGGTCCAGAGCGTCTTCGGGCAGCTTCTTCAGGTAGTCTTTGAGCAACATCTCGTAGCGAGGAATCCTTTGGACCGGCTCCAGCATGTGGTGCTGCAACGTCAAGTTCCCACATACGTCCTGTTTCTGTGGGATCAAAGAAAAAAAGATATGAGATAAAACACTGTTGTAATTAGCGGTGTTTTTGGAGGAACCTCAAGCGACAAAGATGGCCGGGCGGGGACGAGACACCAACCTGTATGTTCTGGACGACGCCCTTGAACTGCGAGGACCGCTGCGTCCAGGTGTTGACCAGGTCCATGGCTCGGTCAAAGTTTTTCACATATTCCCCGTACATCTTCATGAACGGAGCCAGTTTCTGGAGGATGTCTCCGATGCGAGGGTTGGACTTCCTGCAGTGGCAAGTTAGGGAAACATTAAGCGTCGAGACAACTTATTTAAATCACGCCACATAAAGTCCGCTTTGTAGGGGTGTCCCAATCCAATATTGATATCGGTCCGATATCGGCAACAAAAAAAAAAACACGTATCTGATTATATCGGCCTGCATCTAAAATCGCTGATACAAGGAGTCCATTCCAGACTCCGCTCCAGCACTTGTAGTGGTTGTTTTGCAGTTTTGCAGTTTTTGTTTGTATTGGATTTATTGAGGTTATTTTTCCAGTGTCTTCTAATTTATGTTTAAGAATAAAAAGTATGTAACCCATTGGTTAATGATAAATGGGTCCGTTTTTCTCATACCTAGTGTTGCTGACTAT
>CAESWR010000488.1:479281-497138 GCA_903171835.1 Mullus surmuletus | reverse complement strand
AAATAGACAAACGGCGTGGAGAGTGTTAAGTGTGGAGGGGTGAATGTATAATCCGGACCAAACTGAGGTGGGATTATGCGCAGAACCTTTGACCGGCTTCTCTACGGAATCAGGAAAGATTAGTGGGCTTGCAGGACCATCTGATAGCCCCCCCTCGCACCCCCTTTTGATTAACACACATGCAAGTCACTGGTCACAAACACGATTTAAGTGACATATTTAAAATCACACCCAGATTATAAACCTTCTGTTCTCCAATCGGACTCCCTTTATGGACACGGATCTCAGGAAACAAACTACTTCCATGTATCATGTAATGTTACAGTAATACCTGACTTTGCTGACACGGTAGAATTGTGGATTACACCTTATCTTAATCTTACCTAGTAATACTGTTTGGGGTGTTTCAGTGTCACATGAACAGCACTGATGCATTATGGCTACTTCATCTACATCCTGACATATTAAACCATGTGGGTAAACAAAGATGGTGGAAGTACACCCGCCAACACCCGCTCTGATCCTGAACTTATCTGCACATTACACAAAGGCAAATGTCCAAAGCAGGACTAAAATGGACTTTACCCCACCGGCTCTACACTGCAATGCGTGAGTGAAGCAGGTTTTTGTTGGCACATGAGTGGGCGTATTGTTCGCGTTGCTAAGCTCCATTTTCAACGAAATCTGTCAAAGGAACCGGGGGGGGCGAAACTGTCTCGCTACTCACCGTGTGGCGAACATGGCTCGCAGCGAGGAGAAGGTGGCCGCGTCTTCTTTCAGGGCCTTGAGCTCGTTCCTCAGCTTCATCATGGTCTCCGTCACCATGGCCTTCTCGTTCTCGTACTTGCTCTTCAGGTTGGCCAGGGCGACCTCGGCCGTCTGCGGGTGGACAAGAGGGACGGGACGCGTCACAACAGCTGCAAAGCTTCAAGTGGGGAACTTCCTGCCATCTTTATTGAGCCACATGAAAGTCATTAAGGTGGCCCCAACCCTTTCCTTCTATTGTAAGTTTAAAAGGCATAGGTGTGGGTGTATGTGTGTGGTTTACGAGGGACTTTCATGTGCTTCTGCTGTAATGGTCACAAAAACCACACACGTGCTTTAAAGGGCTGCCAGAGCAACTGCACACACACAGACATCTGAGTTATGTTTCTTTATGTTTTGCAGTCCTCCCATCCTAACCAGCAGCAGCAGCTGACACCATCCGACTGCTGCTGTCTTTGTTCAAGATCTCGTCTCCAGCGCATTTGCCGCAACAGCTGAGCAGACCTGAAATAGCTGACGCACTCACACAAGGAAATCCAGAGACAAATCTTTGGTGACGGAGAATGTGTAAAGAGAGATCAGCTGACCTGCTTGTTGGCCTTCAGGACGGTCCTCAGGGTGGCGATCTGCTCCCTCTTGGTGCTGAGGAGGGACTTCAGCTTGAGGATCTCCTCCATGCAGGCCTCCTTGTCCTTGTCGGCCACTGTGCCCAGCTCCAGGGAGGCCACCCTCTGCCGCGACAGCTCGGTGGTGCGGTCCACTGCCAGCTGCAGGTGCTTGATCTGGTCTCTGATGATGGCCACCAGGTTGTAGATGTTCAGGGGCTCGCGGCGGTGGTCGGACACGGGGGAGGGCAGGGAGGAGATGGGTGACGGAGCGCCGTCGCTCAGGTCGCTCTTGCCTGGCTCTGGGAACAGGCCCTTGGTGAGCAGGATGGGGGAGCGGCGTCCGCGGCCCTCCGGGCTGCTGCGGCCTCCTTTGCCCTCCTTGTAGAAGTCGAGCATGACGCGGTTGGGGGTCTCGTTGTTGCACATGCAGACGTGGTTGTAGAGGGTGGCCAGCTCTTCGCTGAAGGTGACCAGCTCGTCCTGCGCCACGCTCAGACTACCCTGCGACTCGCCAGCCACATCAGTCAACTGTGGACAGAGAACAAATCAATTGATGAACCAGGAACCAGAGACTCGATTCATTGTGACTTGGACTTGATTCGCTGCAAGTTGCTGTTTTGATGACTTGGGACTTGACTCGACGAAAAATGAAAGACTTGAGACTCAACTTGGACTTTGAAGTTAAAGACTCAGGACTTGACTTGAGACTTGAATGATTAGAGTGTTGTTGATTTCGTATTTTTAGTTTTAATATAAATATGAAATTAATATTTCCCCGTATGAGCGCAGGCTGAGAATGGCGTTGTCATGATTGGATCAATACCCTGTCAATCAGTCGTTCCCTCTCTGTCTCCCTTACGTGTTTATCGGAGAAACACGCCCTCTGACAGTTACAAATATCTTGTATTTTCCTTTTATTAAGATTATGCGGGTAAAATAAGGTGACTTGACTTGACCTGTTACAGGACTTGACTTGACTTTAGACTTACTTGGGACTTTCACGTGTGAAAACGACCCAAACCTCAGCTGAATGTCAGCACAGAGCGTGACCCTGCACAGAGTAAGACCCCTTACCTTGCGCAGCTCCTTCTCCATCTTGGCCTTCTCTTCCTTCTCCGAGTCTCTTGTCTTCTCTATGGTGGCCAGCTTCTCTCCCAGTGTTGTGACATCAATCTCCAGGCGGGTGCGCTCCTCATCGTAGCGTGACTGACAGGTCTGGTACTCGGCTTTCAGGGTCTTCAGCTCTTCCTTCAGCTCTCCTGCCTCGGAAACGGCAACCTGGGTGGGCAGAACGGTGTGTCAACAAAGACCTTACACTAAAAGACATGTCAGATTTACCCGGTCAGTCTGGTATTGGAAGACAGGTATACCTTGTACTTGCACTCCAGGATCTCGGGTCCGTTGATGTCCACCTCGTAGTAGTCTCCGTCTTCGTGGCTGTCGCGCTCTTTCTCGTTGTCCAGGGCAGACTGGCGCTCCTTGCTGGCCTGGAGCTTGCGGATGGCGTTGAGGTTCTCCGTGAGGCGGTTGACCTTCTCCTGGTGTTCGGACAGAGCGCCGTTGGCCTGCTCGAGCTGTTTCTGAGAGTCCTGCAGAGTGGACAGCAGGTTGACCTTCTCGCGCTCCATCTGAAGAGAGGGAAGCAAAGCGTGGGGGTACGAGAGGTCATTGTTCTGTACATGTGTCATGAAATTACAGTCGTCTCTGCTTGCTTTATTGCACACATGCAACTGTATATCTGCATTCTTTGGTAACTTGATGTTGCGGACGATTCCAGCTTTTGAAAGTGGATCATATTAAATCACTGGATTATCTGTCATGTGGTAACCCAAGCCACTATCAGGATTGTGCTGCCAAGGTATGCAAGGCTCACTGCCCGGTAGCCCAGCATCAGCGTCAGGATGACCTTGACACCTCACTGGATTCTGTTCAGCTCAGCGCTGGCAAACATCCAGGTGGGTCGTCTTACACGCATGCACACAGTTGTGCTGATCTAAGTGCTGAGCTATTTCAGAGGCTGATCTGTAAATAAAGTATGATTAGAAATTTACAGTGAAACTTTTTATCAAGATCACAGATTAAAATACTGTACAGATTACAGATCAAAATCTCTATGCTTATAGTATTCCTATGAATGATCCAAGATTTAAATGGATATTCCAAATTTTTGTCAAAACATAACACGATATACCATGACTTCATTTTTGGAAATGGCACCCGAAACACTTCAGTGCCCATCCCGCTCCTCGGGGGTCCATAACGGGCCTTGTTATAGATTTTTCTTGGTTTTAAAAGGATGACGTATGAGAAGCGGATACCTCTGGCCTGAGTGCCTGATCAATGAAAAGAGATCAGGCAGGAGAGCAACAGAGTAAAGGAAGCTTTTGTTTCCTCTGCTCTGATTCCTGCCTGGAATTTGTGGCACGACTCGACCGGCGGCCTCATGACATGCTGCTGGGCCGTATCAAACACTCGGCTTTGTCACGGTCACACAGGTTCAACCCCCCCGCCCCCCCCCCAACAGCAGGGGTTGAAATCAGGAGAGCCGATAGCGTGGGTGTACTGATTTCAAGTTGGCGCATAAATCCAACAACTGTGCATAAATTTGATGAAGGGGAGGAAGAAAAAAAATCCTTAATCCCTACATCTTCAAAACAATCTGCATACATACGTTCCCAGCGCTTCCTGGTAACCATGGTACCCAATCAGGCATGGCTTAGGACTCATGGAGTGTTGATCAAGCAGATGGCAGGTCCACCGGTGCCACCACCCGCTGCCTTGCAGCTCAGTGTGGTGTGCGTGTATGTCTCTCAGGATTAATTTTACTTACCCCCCCCCACCGCCCACCGCCCCCCCACTTACTCCATCAACTCACTCACAAACACACAAACCTGCATCAGCTGCTGTTTGAGTTTCTGGATCTCAGAGATGTTAAGTTCGCTGAGCAGGTCGTCCACCAGGCTGGGGGCTGGATGGAACAGCTCCTCATTCTTGGGCAGGGACATGCGGTTGTCGTCAGCGATGGCATTGGCCAGCTTGGTGAAGCCATTCTCGTATCCGTGCAGCGCGTCGTCGTTGTTGGGCTCGGTGGTGGCGTCGTCGCTGAACTTGAGACCGTCCAGAGAGATGCTAAGAGGGCTGAGAGGAAAAATGAAAGGGTTACAGAGCACAACATTTCACGCCGCGTCCAGAGCACGATGAGAGCTTGTTTGTGTTTGGTCTACCTGTGGTACAGAGTGTCTCCGATGCTCATGTAGTGGGACAGCTCTTTCCTCAGGGAAGCCTTCAGCTCACGCTCAGTCTTGATGGTCTCCAGGGCCTCACTGAGCTGACGCTCAGCTATCTCTTTCAGGCGGATCGCATCCTCCAGTTGGCTGTTAAGGAACTGCGTATCCTCCTCCAGACGACGGATTTCGTGCTTCAAACCCTCAAACTCCACCTGTGCAGGCGAGGGAGATGGTTTATATACGTTTTGGATTCCGAGAGACACACATTCAGCAGCTTAGATGAAAATTTAACAAAACGGTTAATTTGGGATTAAGTCTCCAGATCAAAGAGAATGATTATCATTATTCAAATGTTACTCTAGAGCATACCCGTTTATTCCTCACATTATGTTGATTGGATTTCAGATTCCTCTTTGTATGGGTGTTTTTAGCTTTTGTTTGTTTTATTTCTCCCATGGTGAAAATATTATTGAGATCAAGCACAAGAGCAAAGAAATAGTCAACCGCTTTTTTACATTTGCTGAAAGGGACTTTCTCTTTCAGCCCTCATTTGAATAAATCCAGGAAGTTATACTTTCCACAAATAGACTACTGCTCAGATGCTGGTAAAAGCGCAGCCTTACTGTCTTTCTTTGCTGTATCTGGATGCTTTTAATATCTTAATTACATCAGAAAACTACAGTGCTCGAGTTTCCTCTAGCTGTCTTATTAGTACAAGGAGGCTGAGAGCTGTTGTGTGGGAGGTGAGGGGCTTGCAAGGCTACTGAGATGCTGCAAGATGGTTAACAGTTCAGGTGTGTTAGTTAATGAAAGTACTTGGATGTGATGCCAGAAGCTGTTAGTTTAATGAGACCAGAGCAAACTACAGATCGATGAGCTGCACGACGCTGATCAGCATGGATGTGATCACTTTGGACGTTTGTGGAAATGGACCTCACCTGGCTCTGCTTCAGCACCGAAACCTGCTTCTGCAGCGAGATGTTCTCCTCCTCCAGCTCGGTGTAGTCCTGCAGCAGGCGAGCCTCCCGGAACTTGTACTCCTTGATGTCATCGCGCAGCTGATGCCTCTGAAGCTCCACCATCTGGCTGTTCTGTGGGGGCCAAGGGAGAAGGAGAAAGAGGGTTAAAGCTGTCAGTGACGAATGTTTCAACCTTGCTTGACCCAAGTGGCGATTGATCATATCGCGTTGCTTTCTTGTAACTGTTAGTGTCAGCTTGGCTCTTTAGCTTTTAAATCTCGCTGGATAAGAGAGGGCCTCCATCTGGCCGAGGCTGATGCGTGTATGTGTGTCTGATGTGGATGCGCCTGTTTGAGAAGACCGTGCCAGGTGTCTCTCCGGGCAGTGGGCCACAAGTGTGCTTGTCTGTCAGCTCTGATGGCAGCAAAGACACTGAAGCCTACTTCAACGTCTAATGCTGCGCAGCGCTCAATGGCCGGGAGTGGCCTAATTTTCTGAAGAGGTGCTACAAGCGCCTTGATTCCACACACAGAAAGAAGAGGCCTAATCATTGCAACGGAGGCATTTGGACAGAATTTGCATGAGACCCTGGCTATTGACAAGCTAATTTGCGTGTGTGCCAGAGATGCACAATGCTGACACGGCCCGAAAGCAATTACGACGCCTCGGTGTTGCGATTTGCAGTTATTACAAGATAGAAAAATATATGTGGATAAAAAAGCAGCTGCACAGTAAAGCGGTCATTAATTATACATAGGTGAGAAGAGACAAGACGCGCCCCACCCCCACTCGCAGGCGCAAACCTCCAAGATCCTCTCAGCGCTACCGAGCCACCTGTTTCTTTACTATCTGGTGTGTCGGCCCGTTTCAACCCTCCTTGCTCCTCTTTCAAGCACAGTCGCCGCGTGGCTACCCCCTCCTAAATATAAGACCCCCCACAGGACATTCGCTTCTGTCGAGTATTGGCAGATAAAAGCCGAGAGGGTAAAGGGATACCCTCCCAAGGAGGATGGGCCTCGCCCTTTTGGAGCTGAATGGATGAAAACGTGTGTGTAACATGAGAAAGTCGGCGGCAAATGTTTATCAGTGCACACAGCAGTGACCTTCAACGCAAGTGTTCATTTTTCGGTCCGCATTGATTTGATGGCAGGAGAGCAGGTGGGGAGCGTGTACATCTGTGCATGTGTGACACAGTAAAAGAGCCGGTTCATTGATGGATGGGGGAGATGCGTGCCTCTTTCTCTCCGAAGACTTGGCAGAGACAACCTAATACCTGAGCGACAATTAGCCCCCCAATCCTTTGCCAGGTGGCCCCTTCCTCTCGCGCCAGATCACAATCTCCGCTCTTCAGATGGTCTAAGCGAGCAATCCTGAGAGGCTTTCGCTTCGCTTTCTAATATCAGCCGCCTTTGGTCTGGTCCTTGTTGAAACGCTAATAATTTAGCGGTGAAAGATATCCTGATAGCTAGAAACACCATTCACTGCTTAGCTTCGAAGGTCATGCCTCTCAACTGTTAAATTCATACAATTCAGGAACAAACAACTACAACTGATGTTCTAAAATACTCCAAATGTGACTCAGGAGACTTTTGAGAGATAATTAATCCCCTCTCCGTCCTATTATCAGACTCATTATCCTGAAAATGGGAGTGTAGTGATAAAAAAATGTTCGCAACAAAACCCCCACTTTTTGGGAGTGCACGCCTCTTGTTTGCTCTGTGTAATAATTAATCGCTATGTACGCAGCGGAGCCGACGCCTCATGTTTGATGTTACATTAATATTCGTCGGGGGGTTTTGCGCATGTCTAATGAGCAGTGGGCGTTTGCCATGTTGGTGCATGGCTGCATAATGCATGAGGCTACAATGGCGCTAAGCCCCGGCTGCAGAAGAACTGATGCAAAAGGGGCTGATAGCAGTCAAACATCAATAGAGTCAAATACACTCGGGGTTCGCTTCCAAGTATAAAAGTGCACCCATAAAAATGGAGAACGATCTCCGGCTAGCCAGCTGTTCTCTTCCGGGTCTCAGCTGCAGGGTCAGTGTTGCTTGGTCTCGATGAATAGGAACCAAAATGAACCTGATTAGGACCCTTCTCTAGTCTAATTACAATGCATATCCAGGCTTTGACCTTTCACCCCGCTTCCACGTCTCCTGCCATGCTGAGCCCCTCCTTCGGAGACAGGGGTTAGGGGGGAGGTTATGTTGCCCTGCTGCCCGGCAGAAGTTGATTTGACTAAATTCAGCGGGGGGTCCGGCGGTGTTTTGTTGAGTATCTCCTGGGAACGAGCTGAAGAGATTGCGATGGCAGTGGTGAGACGCGCTACTGGGGTGTGAGATGTGATATATTTGGCCATCTGAGGTGCCACATAGTGATTTTACGAGGGTGTCTTAGACCCCCAGCGAGCCGTCACTGGCGTCTGCACAGCTGCTCGAACACACCCACCCACACACGCACCACACACACACTGACAAATGTGTCGCTTTCATTCAAAGTGGGTGGCAGTGAAAACACCCTGGTTTTTCTGCAGCTCATTTGCCGTCGGTTTGCGGCACACTGCAGCCCGCTCTACATATTCAGGGAAGGGGCACGCGCATGCATATATGTATGAAAAAGCAGATGGGTGATTTTTATGCTCAAGTGAAACCTCCCTCGGCCACGCGTTGCCTGCGAAATGTCACAGGAGCACGTTTGTGGGGCGGGCAGAGCTTTTTCAAGTCGCCTGCTCTGAAGAGCTTTAAGACTCTCGGCCCAAAGCTTCCCTTTTCCACCAATAAACTGCTTTTGACAGCATAGTGGCTGCTGAGCCCGCTTAAACCGCACAAAGCTCGGAGTAATTTCTCGCTGTGTTTGAGCTGCTCCTTCCACGGGAAATAGCTCCATCATTTACTAAGCCATGGTGGCGAAATTTCAGGATTAATGCGAGTGTAGATTAGGGATGTTTTAGCGCTTTGTCAAAGGCTCTGCTGTGTTCTTAATAACTCCAGAGAATCGAGCGTGCGATTGAGAAAAGAAATCCATATTTACTAGCCTCTTAACCTCGGCTCCCTGGAAAGTGCTGCACAGACTCTCAGATGGCACAAGACTGTATTATTGATATGATAGCAGACATCGGCGGAGTATAAAAATGCATTATCCCCTCTCTGCCTCTCACTCCCCCACCCTCTTGTTTCACTCACCATCCTGCTCACTGTGCACTTCACTTAAACGCAGTGTGTACCTTTGTTTTTCTTGATTACCCTTCTCTTCTGCACAAAATGCAGACTCCCATAAGGCACGACGAAACAACGCCACTGACCTCCATCTTTTGCCATTTCATCTGCGCCACTGCTCCAATTTCCCCGACCGCCCCCTGCTCTTCCTACGAACATGTCAGTTCTTTTAGAGGCTGCGCATCAGTCACGGTTGAATTTCCTCCTCATGTGGAACATTATCTCCATCTTATATAGCTATCGTCATCATCAAAAGAAGCCTCACTCTCCTCTGCTTGTAGATGTCTATTGATGCTCTGCACTACAGAGCGTTTCTGGACTTTGTTGAGCTTATGGTAAAAAGAAAACAAAAACCTTCAACTGTGCTGTAGATGCTGCAGCATGTCAAGGTTGTGTCGGGCCGAGTTAAGTCCAACTCTACCAAGCCAAACTCATCCTGGGATTACCTTCGGGGAGCGTCGGGAAATGAATCACAGATGCGGTGCAGCTCAACCCCCCACCAGATACAGCTTTAGACAGAGCAAAGGAATAATGAAGCTCAGGGGCCTCTTGCTACTGTCAGAGAGGAGAATGCGGGTGAAAGCGGATCCTGCTTTTATCTTCCTCTCCACCGCAAGCAATTGTTATTCTATTCAACCATCCCAGTCTCCAGTATGATGGCGAAAATAGCCAGTGTCACACAGACACACAAAAAAAATCAAAAACCAAAATGGAACTGTGTGACCATGCAAGTGATGTCCATTATGAGAGTGTCAAAGGCCCAGTGTGAAAGTGTGCCTTCATGCACTTAACAGTGAAAGAGGTCACTGGGATGGAAAGCGCACGTGAGAGTGTTGTTTCGTTGTGCGTGATTTATTAGCATCCATCGATCCAGCACGGTAAACCCCTTTGGCACTCTGAGCTTAAATCAAGAACGCTTTCAGATCAGTTGCAGCTCTTCCAGATACATTTTGGAGATGTTGCCTCCGCTTTAGAGGCTAAAAATACTCACTTAAACATGAAAGAGCTGGTTGAGGAGAGAGTGAAATCGATCTTATGCCAGAAAACCCATTTCATGTTGGGAGTTGGCAGTGGACGGGTGTAGGAAGTATGATTCGCTTGTTGCAGTTCAAGAGAGTGAATTCTCTGCCTAGACCTTCCTATATCATCACCCACCCCCTGCTCACCAAAGGAGGGGAGGCGAGCTGTCTCGGCATTAATGTCACAAGACATAATAAGGCGGTCGACATCAACACCCACAGAGCCCCCAAGGAGTCCTGTTACAATAGCTTCCCATCAGGTGATAACGAGCAGGAACAAAGAGCAGCCAAACCCGGATCCCCTCACTGTTCAATTCTGACCTTTCGGGGATGAAGGTAAAACTGCAGAGATGCCTCCAATGCTGCTTTCGTGACCACCTGCTCCTTGGCCGAAAACCTGTGCTTTTGCGGTTTAATTTCTTTAATGACACCTCCCAGTGAGCTTAAGCCCCTGCACTCCGCCGACCCTTTAAACTCATCCCATCAACGCAGATATGCTCAATCTATTGCTTCTCTATGTTCGGTGTTTAATCCAGCCAATGGAGGCGGCATTTAAATTATGAGTAGGGGGTAGCCGAGTGTCAGGCACCTCTACCCACGGAGTCAATGAAGTGGATAACCAATCATGTTTAACATCTGAATGGCTCTTCCCTTGATGGTCATTGACAAAAAAAAAGCCAGACACCACGATTTACGATGTCTGGGGTCCTTAAGTAGATGGGTAAGCAACAGCGCGAATGGAGTGAGGGGAAGTAACCGAGGTAAACCCGGGGTGGAACCATCGACTGATAACGGATAAAGCAAAGAAAGGCTGAACTAAGCCAATATCATTCATGAGCATTGCGGTGCTCGATAAGGCGGGCAATGCGAATCCCCGTTCTGTGCAGATAATGAAAGCCATCACTGTGGGCGCATTCCTCTCCAGACATGAGAAAATCTAATTCAGTCATGCCTATTAGAGTGCGCCTCCCTGCAATGTTAGCGGCTCTTTGTGAGGGTCTAATCCTGTAGACAGCACCGTGGCGGCAAAATGTGTCTTATCGATGGCTTGCAGCTAACGTTGGGAGTCCTTGGCATCGAGGCTGCCTAGGAGCCGTTGATGTGAAGTGTGGAACCAGCTGAAACGATGTTACTAAGCATTTTTGTGAATGAACCTGCCCGTGGAGAGACAAAGGGCCATTTCACGCCGACAGGCGCTTCCAGGTCTGAAGTGGTGGATGATGACGTTAGCCAGCGATTGATTTTGAAGCTAACTGAATTATGGAAGTCAATTTTGGGCTCCAACGATGCCATGAAAGCTTCTACCTAGGAGGGAACGCACCTTCATCTTTTGAAAAACTGTTTGAGTGTGCCAAGGCATGGAAGGGGAAGGGGGCCTTGCTTTCGACCGAACACAAAAGGCAACAGTTATAGCCCAACTGTCAGTTGCATTCCACAGTGAAATTGAGTCATTCAGACATCTCCCGACACAATTTCATCACCGAATCATCTTCTGGGAAAGGACTACCAGCCGCCATTGATGCAGAATTCACTCGTGGTCGAGTTAGTGGACTTAAGGCCTCACTTCCTTTCTTCCGTGCCATTCTCATCGTCTCCTTGCCCCCCCCCACCCCTTCTCCTCTTCTTGCTTGAGCTTCCTGGGCTAATTTGAAACCCGGAACAAAGGCCTCTTTCAGCACTGTCAGTCTGGTCACAATGCCAGCCTCAGTGCCCGATGCCCCCTCCATTTGCCTGCCGCACACACTCCGCCTAGCACCCACAGAAGTGCCATTAGAAGGGTGTCATTATCTGCCATACATGGGGCTATTTACACCCCTGCCCCTTTTATCTGGCCAATTAGAGTTGGCTGAGGCCCACCAGCGCTGGATACGAGTGCGCAAAATGGCACCTGCAGGTTGTCCATCATGCGGGCCACCAGCAGAGCACCAGTCAGACCACAGCCCCAGAACTTTAACACGGCAATGAAAGGCGCCTCTGCTTACACAGAGCAGTTCCCACACAAGGCATTACTTTACAGACATACAAAAAAGAAAAAAAAAACATTTAAAAATAATGGTGGAGGCATGGTGACTCTGTGAAGCTCTACAGAAATCCTATTAAACTCTGCGAGTCCCCTGAATTTGATTTTACGACCATATGACGTGGATATTCTGTATGTTTGGCTCAATAGTTAACTTGTTTTTAGATCGAAACTGTTCTATGGTCCTCCGCAGCAACATGGAAACACGTCTGTCTGTAAAGGCATTCAGTTAATAGTTTTAACAATCATGCAGCTCTTTCAGTTTCAATAACTGAATAATAACTTCACATCTAATTAATACATGTGTGCAAATTAACATTTTTAATTTGCTGGAGCACAATCTACAAAATATAGATCAGACAACAGAATTCTTCATGGATTTGTGTTGAATGACGTGTGACAGTGGCGAAACTTTGAGGCTCCAAATGAATTCTGTCCTTACCTTGGCTCTGTCTGTTGGTAAGATTATGGAAAACAAACAAACAAACAAAAAGTTTGGAATGGCTTTGGAGATATAACCCCCATGGCCACACAATATGTGATCTCTGAAAACTGTCATTAGAAGAGCTCTATCGTAAATAACCTCAGGAAGGAGATTCATTAAGCATAATGTCATTATATTCAGATTGACTCTTGGACGACTGCAGGCGCTAATGCTCCATACACAAGAGCTCTTGTCATGTTTTCGAAAAACATCGTAAATCCAGTCTGGTGAGACACACCTGGCTTCAACCTTATACCATCAACTGTAGCAGCAGTAGCTGACCTAATTATAGCTGAAGCAGGAGCTCCCCGGAACCTAAAAGTCTTTGTGAGGGGCACTAATCTCACTAAGAAACTCCACTGACATCTGTCTCGTGCGGCAACTCACAGAGAAACAGGGAACCTATATTTCTTTTAACTCTCTGACCTCCCACTTACACTGGAATTATCAACTTGACCTGCAAAATAGCGGACTCTGCTAAACCTACTAGACGTGAACATTTGGTTAAGTACCACATAGGGAGAGCTTTATGTGAGAGGGGTGAGCCAAAGAGAAATTCGGGCCTCCAACTGTGAACCAAAATGCAGTTGTAATGAGAGGATTTCTGGGCCAGCGAGTCTTTGCATATCTGCCGTTGGCTGGATTGAGAATTTTGAAAATACGAGGTCGTGGGGGGTGATCGAGACACAAGATGCATCATGCTGTGCGTTAAAACTGTAACTCGAAATTACACAGAGGGTTGATATGGTGCTGGGTTCCTCCCTCAGAAGGAATCTTCGCACAAGTAAGGGCATCATTTATAAAGAACTTGCGACGTGTTAGTTTGGTAATATGATCTGCTGCAGGCATGTTTGTTTTTTTTACCTTGCATGAGTGGGGGCCATGGACCGTATCAATCTAATCTGACTTTGCCTATACCTGCTTAAATGTCAACCATAGTCCTTTATCATGCATTTACTTTCCCAAGAGTGTGGATCCCTGCTTCACTGTCTGGCCTCCTGTCAGAATCTGAAATTTCCTTTTCACCTTCCCGTTTTTGTCTCGGGCCGGTTTCCTCAAAGCTCTGCACCTCTCTCCGTCTTTGTGATTTCGACCTGCGACGCTCTCCCGTTAATTCAATCTCCTCGCCACGCACCGCCGCACAGAGCCGACCGTGGGCGAAGACACTCGACCCGAGCTCCGCTTCTGCTCTCCTGTCTGCTCCAATGAGGTCAATTAGTTGTGAGAATAAGTAGTGGAAACGCTGAGGTCAGACATTGTCCAAAGTGGGGCGCAGACAATAAAGGTTTGCATGCATTATGAATGTTGGGTAAGCTTCGGGGGGTATTTGTCTGGTGGAATGTGTAAAGTGCTTGACAGACTTGTGAAGGGCTGGTCTAAGTTTTCACTTAAAGGCGTGTTAACAGGTTAAACGTTATTGTCATGTAACGTTCAAAACAACATTGATCGACTGTTCATGTAGGTTCTTGTCTTTTGCAAAAGAGCCTTTTTCCCACAGCATGTTGGGTTTTTTCTCAGTAAGTAATTACATCTCCTCCCTTGATCGAACAATAAATATAGAGGACATCAAACAAGGCTTGAAGGCAAGGTGTTTCTTTAATCATCCCTCTCAAACCGTAAACGTGTGACCTGTCTTGTCTTGGCATGTGAAAAACAAACCCGTGGCTGGCGCCGTTATCACACCCTAAATCCTGCAGGCCACGAACACAACAGTTCTGAAGTGGATTAATGTGAATTAGGAGTCGCGCCGTGTGTTGCATGACAGCCTTTCGGGAGAGGCTCTTCAAGAAGACGATTTATTTGCATCTTCATGGAAATTCAACAGCGAACGGCAGTGAGTCCCAGTTTCCTCCAAGGCCTCGGCTGCACGTGACTTCAGATGGATCAACGATGAATATCTGTAATGTTTACTCGTGCGTCAGACAGATAAAAAAGCCTCAGACGAATGCGTCTAAAAATGCGACTTTTGTTCTCGGCAGCTGCGGGCAAACGGGAGCCGCCACTGCCCTCCGCTTCAACTCCGGAGTGAGATCATTGGTCGAACACTCACGCAATGAACGCCACCGCAAATGTTAACCTCACTGAATTCTGGGCTCATTAGTAAAATCCTGTGATAAAGGTCCAAAAAGAAAGCGCCGGCCTGCTCACCTCTCTCAGCTCCTGGGAGATGGTGCTCAGGCGCTCGTTCTCAGACTGGGTGTTGGTGAGGATGTTGCGCGTCTGGCGGAGCTCGGTCTGCAGCTCCAGGACCCTCTGCTCGTAGTAGGCCTCCTTGCAGGCCGACTCCTGGATGAGGGACTCCTCGCGGCTCTCGCCATCTGCTGCCACCTTCCTGTGGTTGGAGTAGGCCTGTCCGAACGCCTGGAGGACACGAGAACAGAGAAACTGCTGGTTAGACGCTGTGTTTAGTTTTTCAATCACATCATCTCTCTGACCCTCTAAACTAGGCCTGTCAGGAGAACAAATTTTGCTGGACGATATATTGTCCAACAAATTATTGGCGATAAACGATAGTATTACGATAGTATTTAACATCGTAATTTGAATGTCAAGAACTTTTTAGAGTGAACCCTCTTGACATCCAGCCTGTTTGGTCGCGTGAGACGAGGAAAACAAACACACATGCACATGGCGATATATTGAGGCCAGCGAAATGATCGCGCTCGTTGTCATTTATTGTGCAATTAATTGTAATTTATTTACTATTGTGAAAGGCCTAGTCTAAACACATGCATGAGATCTGAGAGTCTCTAATGGTTGCTATGAACCAAGAAAATTATTTTATTTATCTAGCTCAGAAACCTTCCCAAACACTGCAGTCATCCGGTAGACAATCAGCCAGCCTCAATCTGGGCTGCATCAGCCCGCCCCGCCTCCCTGGCATCCCCCTCCCCTCTGCACAGGACGTGGGCCTTCCCTGCACGTGCTCGGCCGTGCTGATGTGAAAACCAAATGGGGAAAAGTGGAGCATACGGCCCAGCGTCTGCGTGATCAGATCATGAGAAGCCTGTATTCTAATTCCCTTTAATACCTTGGGAGATGATAGCAGAGTAAGAAAAGGTCACCCAATATTTGTTTTTTACAGATTGCCAGAGGGGGAGCGAGTTTATGAAGATTAAAAGAACTATGGAGGGTATTTGCTAAGGCTTCCACCTTCTGTGTATGTGTGGGGGGTTGGGGGTGGGGGTGGTGAATTCTCCAAAGAGGTGCTATAACAGTCACATGCCGTGCGTGTGCACAATGAAAACTTAAGGACTATAATTAGAACTGCCTTGATTTCTGACCTTAATTTGTAAATGGCCCGTAAGGCAATAAAACTAATGTGACGTAGAGCTAGTTGGAGGGAGGCAAAGATGCTAGAAAGTAGGTTAGGCTACCCAGCTCCTTTTTTTTTTTTAAACTATTCATCTAATTGATTGCAGATTTCATTTTCAAATCCCGTGACCACCAGCTATCTGATGCAGACTCATCACACCCACTCAGCCGGAAGGTGGGCACTAAGCTGAATTCACCTGAGGCGCTGGATGTGACCTCGTTTTGCGCCCGTGCCGCACTCACTCTGAGCGCCGCTCTGACCTGCTACCCCCTCACATCTGCACGTGACTGGCTGCAGCGGGATTTTCTCTGTTTGACAGCATATCGTATTAATCCCCGTAATTCCTTTAGAGAAAGGAAAATCTGGAAATTTGCTCTGCTGACCTACTTTGCAGGACTTTGCAGATGAATATGTGAATCCCAGTTCAATAGGTCAGTTGGTTGCGCTTTGAGTCATCTGGTATTAAACTATATCTTACACTATATGTAAACTGTATGTGTACTTTCTTCACCTTAAATGAAAAGTCATTTATTTCATTTTTAGAAAGCTGTTGATTTTTCAACTAAGATGTGTATAAAGACGAAGAAGGAGAAGACAACCTCATATTACTAAAGGACATAACATTAAACCATCAGTTTGACATAATGTAGGATGACTGGTTACAGTAGATTGCTCCAGCAGGGAGGAGGAGGAGGCAACGTAAGAGCATTTAGTTATTTGGATGGTTTTTTCGTGCCTGTCTGAGCAACCTGTTTATACTTTGTTTGCTTACTTGCTTACTTCATAGTGAACCCACTGACCGGACCGCAGTGATCAAGCTGCTAACCTCCAGGAGGTGTTTCAATGAGTTGAATGGAAGTCACTTGGCACAAGACAGCGTTAAATAACATTCTTTACAAACCACAATCACCATCAATCAGCAGGAGAGCGTATACTTGATTAGAAAGTCATCACACAAGACAGGATTAACCCAATCACTAATCAGGGGAACCCAATCAGTATATTCTCCGTGCTGGTGGATGTGGAGCGGGGACACCAATCAAGCCAGTCTAAGGAGCCTGTCCTCCAAACACCCCGGTCCCCTCCGCCAAAAAACCCACTGACCCAATGCCTTTAATCTCAGCCCCCAAGCGTGGCTTTAGGCTACTTTTGAGGGGGGGTAAATTGGGGAGGCACGCGACCAAGCCTGTAATCTCACAGTGAGCTGCCTGCCCGATATATAAATCATGTTCGACTTGCCATATGTTGCAGTTTCGGACATGTGACTGTGGATTATTAATCTCCAAAGCTAATCAAAGTCAGGTCTTTAGTCATTAGCATGTTATCTGGTCAGGATTTCCTGACAGATTTGCCCACGCAGTACACCATTGCTAGTATAATCGCACCATACAATCAAAAGTCAATTCTATACGAGATTTACTCATCCACAAACCCTAATGTGATTCCAGATGTGGGCGCGTATTACCGACCGAGGGCAGACCCCCTGCCGGGCCGGTCTTTGCACAGCGGGCTGCCATGCGAGATCAAAGCACATAATTGCTGCCATCAAACGAATCATACAATTGAGGAGTTGATAGAATGAGACATTCACAAGTTCTTCTTTTTCCCCCCCTCACAGCCACATCACTCACACTTATTTTCATGACTTCCTTATACACTCACTCATATATCAAAGAGGATCTGAAAACCCGAGTCACAAGATTAACACAAGGAAAGTTGAAAGGTTTTTCCAACCCTCTTCTGTGGGTGAATACACACTAAAATTAAAAAAAAAGACCTTGTTGCTATGCCTAACAACAGTTTCTCTGGCAGTATGTTTAACTCTATACTCAGTGGTTGGTCACAGAACAAATGTTGCTATGACAGTTAGTTCTCCGACTGTGAATTCGACTTAATGCGTGTTTGGTTTCAAAACAAGTTGGAACAAGATGGGAGTACAACTTTGCCCTCTATTCTGACAGAGGCAGCTTTCAGAGGCAAAGTCCGCAGATTAGGAGGTGAACCAGTGACTACTCATTGGTCAATCATTCATTCTGCATCGTGTCATAGGGGGAAAATCCTGAAGGCCATGATGAAGGCTACAAACACATTGTAGGAAGTCGCAATAGATGGAATGTAGGTCACAGAGTTTACTCTGTTTTGCCTCGCTCTGTTTCTCTAACCCACCGGGTCCTGGGAACAAAGGCGATAGGTCTTTGAAAGGTAACAAACAGATCGATACTTCTGGTCTCAGAGGTCCGGTGGAGC
>CAESWR010000488.1:457051-467772 GCA_903171835.1 Mullus surmuletus | reverse complement strand
CCCCCCCCCCAGTCTACGCATATGTCTACCCACCTCCACCCTGAGCCCTGGTTCTCATCTGAGTTTTTCCCTTTAGCTGGGATTTGTATCTGTCTCTGTCAATGTTCAAATGTTTGGGAGTGTGCTCTGGACCTGCTCTGTGTTTAAGTGCTGAGAGATAACTGTTTGTTATGAATTGCTGCAATATAAATAAAATGGACTTGAGCGGGGGAGGGAGCGAGAGGAACGAAACCAAAGCCACTTTCATTCAGGTGGAGGTCGAACCTTACATTTGACGTATGTTTTCTGTACTCTGAGAACAGAGAACAAGCCATTGGAGCTCTTGAGCTCAGTTTCTCCTGCAGTCTCGTACAGAAGCGTCCCCGAATCGAGGCTTCTCCAGCAGCTTACTACAAACTATTGACTGCAGCCAAAAGCTCCTCCCGTTATCAGTTTCAGACTTTGATAATATTTTTCACTTAAGACATTACACATCTTCATAACTTAGATAAGAGAAGATGCTAAATACTCTGTCTTGTCAGGAGCACAGCCGGTGTTCTGCATCGATATTTCCCTGTTTGTCGAAGTGAAACTCTTGCTCAGGGTCATTTCAGGCCTCAGTGTTTACTCTCTCGGAGCTATTAAACAAGGTGGCTAATGTGTGCTGTAGCTCTGCATCAAACTACAGTTTGTGTGTGTGTGTGTGTGTGTGTGTGTGTGTGTGTGTGTGTGTGTGTGTGTGTGTGTGTGTGTGTGTGTGTGTGTGTGTGTGTGTGTGTGTGTGTGTGTGTGTGTGTGTGTGTGTGTGTGTGTGTGACACCATGTTTTGAATGGCATATTTGAGCATCCCACAGGAGGCTGTTTCGAAAGGCTGCGGCGTGAAGAAAAGTGTGGCAAAACACACGACATGGCTGTCATGCTCCACCCTTGATAGAACGATAATTCCTTCAGAAGTTAACCAGCCGGGACCTGATTATTACTATTTTTTGAATATCCTGACTAGATGTGTGGGCTGAGCAGCGAAACAAACACAACTGCAGTGGTAGTTCCTTCAGTGAGGCGACAGCTGCTGCATAGCGAGCGGCAGCAGCAGAATATGCAGTTGCTTTGGCCCGAGTCCAGCTTAGTTTATGTGTCGGACAACTGTCAGCCAACACCACACCAGCTTCTCAGCCCCCTGTTATTACCCTTAGAAGTGACTTTACAGGAATTAGCCCTTATTCTGCCATTTTGGAACAGTAGTTTCTGCTACAGTGGAGCTGTGTTGCTGTTGGCTATAGAGACGCTGGAGCTTGTGGTCATTGCATTCTGGCAATCAGGTTTGACAGTTTCGTGTGCGGTCAAGCAAGGGTTTATGGTGGCCAAGTCAGCAGTGCCAGTGCCATTTGATGTCAATTTGTGGGATGAGCACTACAACTACTTGTACACTCTCTCTCTCTGTGTGTGTGTGTGTGTGTGTGTGTGTGTGTGTGTGTGTGTGTGTGTGTGTGTGTGTGTGTGTGTGTGTGTGTGTGTGTGTGTGTGTGTGTGTGTGTGTGTGTGTGCGTGCGTGCGCTTGCTGCAGCGATTCTGTGAAGGCTTGACAGACTGCTCCTTGGCATTTCATGAGAATTCTGCTCCGTAGGGAAAAATCCCTACGGAGCAGAATTCTCATGAAATGCGTTGTGCTGCTGATAAGTGTTGGTGTGATGATGATTCTCAGTGGCCTTCCTCCCTCTGCTGCTGATTTTAATGAAGGGGCTTTGTGGGGAAGCGGGTCTTTGACTCGGATGCTGTCTGTTCTCATTGAGGATCTTATCTGGTGGATGTGAATTTGACCAGTGTTGCAGTCAACCACCATTGTCGATTCTCCTCTACTCACACATCCTCTTTCATTCAATGTCAACAAAGACCAGAGCAGGGTAGCTTACGTGACTGTGAAACCTACAAGATTGGGTGTATCTGGTTATGTTTCACATTTCCTAAAGGGCTTTTGTTTCTTCTTCTCTGTCCTGCTTTCCTCTATTCATCTGTATCCAGAAGATGTTCAAGATGAAGGCGGTTTGCTGCCACGACTGACGCCCCAGTGCGCTGAACAGAACAAGCAGTCCTGACCTGGCAACATACGAATGGCCCAGGGAAGCCACCAGATTGACATTCAGGTTTTGCATGACCTGCGCCAGAAGTTCCCTGAAGTCCCAGAGGGTGTTGTCTCCCAGTGTGTTCTCCAGGTGAGCGGGATACAACGCAACAGCGGCGTCAAAGACCGCCCTCTTACGGCAGTGTATTTATTGTGATCGGGTTACAGTCCTATACGTGACCACATGAAACTCCAGGGGAAAGTACAAAGGATGGATTGTGGTCCGACCTTTCAAACGCTTCTGAAGATGGTCAGGGACAGATTCTATGTACCTACTCATTCTTCAATCATGAGGGTCCCAAAGACGTCTGCACTGGCCACCCCTGGTTTGCAGATGGTGGTTGCCTTTAGTCCGGCTAAATCCAAGAATTTACAAGCAGAGTTGTTATATTTTTGACTGACCAGCACCCCTACAGTTTACCAGAGTCGTAGGTACACCAAAACAAACACCACCACTCCTCAGATCGTTGCTCTACTTTGCACAAACAACCTAATGTTATTATGAATGAATGAAATCCAGAGCAGTGAGTAGCACCGCGCTCCTCTGCTTTTCAACACTGATGACAGAGGATGCTTTTGGTGGGCTCCCGTGGTATCTGGGTTTTTTGTCGTACAGGACTAGCGCTGCCGACAACCAATCTGATGCAACAGCAGCTAGTAACGTTAGCCTAGTTACTAAACATTATGCGATTGCAGTCCGATCACACATCAGAAAATACATGGTGATTTCAGGTGTATCTGAAAGAGTATCTGAAATGACGCTGGTATTTTTGGCCATCCTGGCTGGACTGTTGCGTGCCGACTGCGACTTGGACGCTAAACAATCTCCTCTTCTCTTCCCCTCTCCCTCAGAATAACAACAACTTAGACGCCTGCTGTGAATACCTGTCCCAGGTCAGTCCGGGCTACCTGTACAGTGAAGAAGGAAACATCAGCTTTTCTGACGACCCCAGCTACCGGCTCCGTAATCACATGACCCAGCTGAACCTGGGCCCACAGTCTCAGAATGTGCATGTGGCCCCGGTGCGAGACGGCCTGAGAATGAACGGCAGCCGGACTCTGGCCCACAGCCTGAGTGACGGGCCCCTCCAGGCAGGCCAGGCCCCCAACAGTGACTTCTTTCAGCAGGAGCCTCAGTCTGCTCCAGTGCAAGTGCCCTCCAGTCTCAATGTTTTCGGTGTGATGGAGCCCTCACGCAAACCGCAGCCCCCCCAGCACCTCGGACTCTACCCTCTGGGCTCCAAAGGGCCAGTGGCGGGCCCCCAACAGACGCCGCGCTTCAACCCCATCACCGTGACGCTAGGCCCCAAAATCCCCACGGGCCGCAAAACCCCCACGTCTTTGCACATACATGGCGGACGGGAGTCAGGTCTTGGCAGTCCACAGGGTAACTCCATTTACATCAGGCCCTACGTCAGCCAGTGCGGTACGACCCGGCAGAACCAGCAGCAGGGAGGCAGGGCCCAGTACAGCCCCACCTCCCAACCCCAGCAGCAGATCTACCAGATCTCGCACCCCTCCTCCTTGACGGGCTCTTGGTCAGGCAACCAGCAGGCCTCCTCCTCACATACCTCACAGCACCAGACCCAGACCCAGACCCAGGGCCACCAGACCTCTCATGTCTACATGCCAATCAGCTCCCCCACAAACTCCCAGGCGCCCTCCATCGTCCCCTCTGGAAGCCAGGCCTCGTCCTCCGGTGTCTCGTCCGCTTGCTCGTCCTCCTCTTCATCATCCTCCTCCGTCATGCCCACCTCCCTGTCCAACATCAGCCAGTACAACATCCAGAACATCTCCACTGGCCCTCGAAAGAATCAGATAGAGATCAAACTTGAATCTCCTCAAAGGAGCAACTCCACCACCACCGCTGTGCTGCGAGCGAGTGGCGGGTCTCGTTCCTCCTCCACCCCGTCCTCCTGCCCCTCCTCCTCCTCCCTGGGTGGGGTGGCCACCGTCCCCACCACACCGCTCTCCATCGGGGGCTCGGGTCTGAGCCGCAGCCAGCCCACTGTTTACATTTCTGCCAGCCCGCCTACTGCTGCTACCGCCCCCACTGAGGAGGCCATCGTGGCCTCGGCCGGCTCCCGCTCCCAACCCAAGTTTTACATTTCGGCCAACGCCTCCAGCGACGACGGGGGTGGTAGGAACCCTCCCACAGTCTACATCTCAGCCAACCCGCCGCTGCAGGGGGCCTCAGGGGCCAGAAACATGGGGGGCCAGGTGAGCATGGGCCCAGCCTATATCCACCACCACCCACCCAAGTCCCGTGCCTCTGTGGGAGCGGGGGGCCCGGCTTCCTCTCCTCGTGTGGTGGTGACTCAGCCCAACACCAAATACACTTTTAAAATTACTGTGTCCCCCAACAAGCCCCCGGCGGTGTCACCCGGGGTCGTGTCCCCCACTTTTGACCCCAACAACCTCCTCAGCCTACCCTCAGACCATCATTTTGTGGAGCCGGACCCCCTCCATCTCTCAGACCCTCTGTCACCACACAGGGAGCGGCCCACCGAGCCCCGCAGGCTCAGCATGGGCTCTGACGACACTGCATACACACAAGGTGAGCAGAGAACCTCCGACCTGAGGTTTACCGGACGGGGGGGGGGAGAGACAGATACCGTCCTCAAGTAAGAGTACTTCGGATAATTATGTAGAACTAAAACGGTGTCATTCAAATAATTACTTGAGTAAGACTAAAAGAAGAATACTCTGGTACTCAGGATTTATTTGTTTAATAACAGCATGAATGTATAGGCAGACAAAACTATTACATGATAAATTGTCCGCCAGAAAAATGCATTCATAAGATTGTGTAATTCATTCAGAGGCCACTGATTTTGCTGTGTGTCGCTTATTTTCAAAAAACGCCACACTTTTGCTGCATAAATCATGATTTCAGCGCAAAATATGCAGAATACACGGGCAGGCGTTTACGATACATGAGTAGAAGTGAAAGTTATTTTGTGTTAAAGCCACTCTACAATTGGTCAAAAACTCACCTCTGATCATTAATGGGGCTTTTTTCGAAGTAGGGGCGCACGATGTTCAAGTATTTTGGCCAAAGCAGTGACGTATAACAGTTTAAACCGCCGATTTTCTTTCCTACTTTGCAGAAACATTTTGTGCTGATCTGGGTGACAACCTTAAAACACACTTCGGCAGCTGACATGCTCAAAGCTTGTTGCTGCCGGAGCTTATCAACCGGATACGCTGGCAGAATTTCTCTCTTATCACTGATACTGATGTTGTGCCAATGTTGTCTTGCATTGTCACAGGTCACATTCACAGTTTTGTTGCATAAGCGGTGAAACCCACTCATGTTGTTTGTAGGTTTTTATTGGATTTTCTCTTTAATATCTCACTAGGGTCTGCCGTTACCATTTTCAACAAACACAGTTGTCAGGAAAGAGTTTGGAGCCAACATACAAACACACACACATGCACGCACACACATGAACGTGTGCGCACGCACTAAAAAAGCAAATACAAATTTTGCTGGCCCAGTCCTCCGGAGGCCTCTGATGTCTGGAGGCTGTTTGCTTTATCTTTTATTGCCCGCCCAGCAAATGTCAAATGTTGAAAGAGCCACTTCCTCTAAAGTCGTCTGCACTGCAACTGAGGCTCAAGGGATTTTTAAGACCCATTTTTACTTTGAATAATAGTAGTTTGTTTTTTTTGTTCTTTGCAGTGTTTTGAAACCCCTTTTTCCGCTGCCTCTTTACAGAGTTAATCCCCCTCCTCCACAGCAGTGACTTTGAGGTGTTTTCTCAGCCAGTTGTAGTGAAGCGCTCGGTCAGTGCGAACAGACTCAGCCTGTCCGTGTCATCTGTGAGGTTAAAAGCTGCTTTGCTCTGTGCGAGCGGCCATGATGATGCAGCTGTGAGTCGTACGCACTAACTGCTGTGTTTGCCTCCACGGCCCCCGGACCGCCCCGCTCTGAGTCAAAACGCGTCAGAGCGTGCGGCTGCTTCCTTTACTGTATCATGTGTGAGTCAGCGCCTCTGGCTCTCCCGCTGCAGCAATGCCCACCAAGGGGGGCTTCACAGGGCCACCTGGGCCTCTGCTGCTGGCCCCGCCCCCTGTTTCACATCCAAAGCAGCACCTGTCACCACCCGACGGTTATAATTTAAACCTGAATGCATCATCTATCCGGCTGAGACAGCCTGGGTCAAACGCAGTCGTACAATAAGCCTGTTCAATCAGATTAGCTGGTTTCCACACCGAACACGTGTCTTCAGCCCCACCCACCGTAGAGCTGTGTTTGCAACCTGACACAGCGAGAGAACATCTGTGAGGCCCGACGCTGTTGTGAAGCCACACTTTATTCACTTGTTTAGAAGTTCAGCCCATCAGATAGAGCGGCGACTAACTGCCTTCCTGACATTCCTCAGTCTGAAAGACAAAAAAAACCCGTCAATTAAACATCAGTGTCCCAGACTTCAGATGAAGCTCAGTTCTTGTGGGTGATGGGACGGCGGCAGAGATCCTATCAGGACAGGAAGCTTGTTGTGATCCATAGTAGTCAGCTTTGTTTGCCTCCTCCTATCTTGTTCAATGAAAAGCAGCAGAGGCCCCAGATACTGAATATTTAGTGCACATGCACACACACACACTCACACACTCACACACTCTCTCTCTATGTGACATGTTTGTGTGTGAAGGGGAGAAGGTTGTTAATCACGGAATGTCAGTAGGAAGTGTTTGAGCTTGTCAACACTTGCAGGAACTGTGATAAATTATGGGATGTATACAGTAGACACATCAACGTGTGATCTGGACAGTTGAGAGCGAAATGTGTGTGCGTGCGTGTCTAGTTCTCCACTGTGTCCTTACACAAAAACTGCAAAAAGTGACTCCAAGTCTAGTTAGCTGAGGTGATTGTGTATGTGCTTGTAGTGTGTGTGTGGCGGTTAGATCACCATAATAGTTGTCTGTTTCCAAAACATCTAATTATTTGCACCTCTCCTCCCATCATTCCCCACAAAGTTACCTTTTTACTGTGTGTGTGTGTGTATTTGTGCTCCCCCAGCGTTGTTGGTGCATCAGAAGGCCCGTATGGAGCGTCTGTGGCACGAGCTGGAGCATAAGAAGAAGAAGCTGGAGAAGCTAAAAGAGGAGGTGAATGAGATGGAGAACGACCTGACCAGGAGACGACTGGAGAGATCCAACTCTGCCTCCCAAATACCTTCGGTCAGCTGCTTTTACACACAACTTTCTTGCATCACTTCCTGTCCTTTGAGGTTGTTTTGGCATGTTCTCTTGATCTGTTTTTTCGGGGTTCCTTTTACCTTTGGTATTACATAGGAGAACCACCATAAACATAAAAGCAACCACTATAATACATATGACATCCCCTCTGTTGTCATTGGCTGCGTTTCCACTCAGTCCATATTGAGGTTAAGCTCCATATTGCGGTTAGTGAAACATTGTGAATAAGGTGTAACTTTGCGCTCCCCTTTTTGTGGATCTTCTATCCCGCTACTTTCTAGCGTCTCCAAATGCCAGGATGTTTGTGTCTTTCATCACACTGATGAAGTGATTGGTTTCCTCCTCACTCCAAAAGTGTGGCGTGGTGTTGCTCTCGCCTTTGGCCATGTTTACAAGGAGTTCCTGGACTCCAAAGACCAAGATTCCTTGCTGATAGAACATGATCACAACACTAATTCATCTTCCTTTTGATGGGGAGATCCTGATAGGAGGAGAAATGATCAAAGGGGTGTCCCGATACAACTTTTTCACTTCTGATTTAATACCGATATTGCAATTTTGAGTATTGGCCAATGCCAATATTGGTCCTATATGATATCAGCAAGGATCATACATACTGTTATTACTTATTTGTATTTAATATGGAATGTTAGAAATGGCCTGATCGAGTCATATTACTCAACAGAGAACAATAGTCAGAAATAGTTGATATGAAAACTATTTACCAATGGGTTACATAACCTTAAATAGAAGAATATTCTACATAGAAGCACTGGAGCGGAGTCTGGAATGGAGTTTCTTGTATCGGAGATTTTAGATGCCGAAATTTATTTTACTGGATATTTATTTTTTACTGGACACTTGAGTTGGAGATGTTGTTGCAACAAAAAGCAATTTCCTCTTGGGATTAATAAAGTAATTCTGATTCTGATTCTGATTAATCCAATTATATAAACTCCACGTTTTAGAGTAACCCAGGGGTAATAGTTTAAAAACCGTAATAGGAGCATATTCCAGTTGTTCAAATGGGTTAATAGTGCTTACATGTGCACGCGCAACTGGATTATTGCTAATATTCATCTTAGAAAAGACTTATTGACTGCATGTTAACGTAGCCACGGTTGCCAATTGAGGGACCAGGTTGAAAAAAACTTGATGACGGGACAAAATAAAAGAGTCCAGATCACCCTTCAGCAAGCGCACACACACTTCCTGGCTGCTTCGTTTTTGGTTTATTTCGAGAACTTGGAAACAACCTCCACAGGTTCATCTGTGGACAATATTGACATACCAGCACTTATCACTACTATTGCTGAAATGGTGCATTATCAATATTGTCAATATGAGGGACATTCTGCCGATATATTTGGCTGATTTGTTGGTGACAGTGCAAAGTGTGTATGATGTTCTTCCGTCTTGTCCGACAGATCGAGGAGATGAAGCAGCTGCGATGCAAAAACAGGTTACTGCAAATCGACATCGACTGCCTCACCAAAGAGATTGATCTCCTTCAAAGAGGTAAGAGATATTCTTCATATTATTGCTATTGGCACTCACAGACACTGGAGCAGCAGCAGCAGCACGCGGTCAGCCGCGCTCACGTCCTCCCGTCACACACTGACAAGGTGCTGCTGCTGCCATTGTAATTTTAACTACCAGTTCTTCCTGAATTATATCCTGTTGCTGGTCGGTAAAGGGGGATTTATGTAGTGCGGCGCTGTGACAGCTGCAAGAAGTAACTACCATTTTACACATGCAGAGGAAGGAGAGAGGAAACACACACACACACACACACACACACGCACACGCACACGCACACGCGCACACGCACACACACACACACACACACACACACACACACACACACACACACAGCCTTCAAATGTGACCAGAAATGTCATTGTCACCTTATAATCACAATGCAGATATTTTAATTGAGATCTTTGAATACGGCAACACTCTAAGCTGTGAGGACCAGTTTCCTGCTCCAGAAGAACATTTTCAGGCTTTCAGGAAAATATTCCATGTGGTCTCCATGAAACTGGTAATATTTGCGAAGACTGTTGGTAATGAGAAATGTTGGTCCAGCAGGAATGGAAAGTAACCTCATGTTTCTGCTTTGTGTCCATTTTAGGACCACACTTCAATCCCAGTGCAATCCATAATTTCTATGACAATATTGGATTCCTTGGTCCTATCCCGCCCAAACCCAAAGGTACTTTATCTATTGGTAAGTTTAGGAAGATTGCATGTTCATGTTCATTTGGCACATTTCTTGGGTTGAGCTCTTCTATCATGAATGATTCTACCACACGAGCATTCGACTGACTGGAGGTTATTAGAGCTTTTGAGAAGTCTGATCAAAGAGTTTACTGACAGTGAATATTGTGGATATTGCACAGATGATTTATTTTGAGTCATTTTGTCAGCTTTCATTCGTCGGACACTTACTGACTTTCTGTTTGTGTTCATGAATATTGGAGCTCTTGTTATATAGAGATGAATTCTGGGTAGGGGGGTTGGTAGACAATGGATAGATTCGGGTAGGTAGGTTGGGAAATAGTTGGTAGGTTGATAGATACAGTAGATGGGTGGGTAGCTGGGTAGGTGTGTAGGTAGGTAGGATGATAGGAAGGTAGATGGTATCTAGATTAGTAGGTAGGCAGGTGGGCCAGTAGGTAGGTAGATGGGTCGACAGGTTGACAGACACAATGGATAGATAGGGGTTGGTCGGTCGGGTTAGTTGGATGTACATTGGTAGGTTGGTTGGTTTATTTATCCTGAAGGAGAAATTAAAATGACATATCAGCTAATTAAAAAAATGACTCAAGGATGAAAGCGGTGATGACGAGATACATATCGCCCCCCCCACTGCTCTCTTAGACCCAGGCAGTAAGAGTGCGAAGCCCCCAGCAGACCAGGAGGAGGACGAAGGGACGCAGTGGAACTGCACAGCCTGCACCTTCCTCAACCACCCAGCCCTCAACCGCTGTGAACAGTGCGAGTTCCCACGAAACTTCTGAGCCAACCCGGCTGCTCTGCCCCCCCCAAGCCCCCCAAGCCCCCCCACCCCAAGCCCCGCCCCAGCCCCTCCTTTGTACCACACCAGAATACGAAAGGGCTCTGTTATTGATTTGTTTCTTCTTCTATTTTTCCCTAATTGTATGAAAACTCTGAGGGAGGGTGGGCGGGGGGGTGTAACCACAGTGCGGCCCCCTCCCCCCTCCTCTTCCTCCCTCTTCCTCTTCTCTAAGGTTTGTAGAATGCTGTCCTCTGAAGGCTTGTTGACTGGATAGTGTTTACAGCTCCGTCTCTCCTCCTCCTGACGGCGGGCAGTCGGATCATACCTCACCTTAGAGTCCTGGACGCTGTGGGGTCACGCATCCCCCCCCCCCCCAACACACACACACACACACAC
>CAESWR010000488.1:417789-428010 GCA_903171835.1 Mullus surmuletus | reverse complement strand
ATGCAGCAGTCAGTTGATTTGCTGCAGCTGTGTTTTTGTTTATTTGTTTATTATTATTATTGGCGCAGTTGTTTATTTACTATGTGCCAAATAAGATTGTGAGGAGTCAGTTCTCGTCGTAAAGCCGCCACATTACACGGCTACACTTCAGGGAATTCTCAGGGAACACTGATAACCGTGAGTTACCGCAGTCATAATCACAAAGCTCCTCCCACCACCAGCGACCCTCTGCCCGCTAACCAGCTCGTGGCATGCGTGTGTGTGTGTGTCTCCGTCCGTCCATCCTCAGGCTGTGTGTCAGTGGGTGGAGGAGCTCCGAGAGCGTCTGAGGCGCTTCTGCTCCGAATCGCTGCCCCTCTTCTTCCTGGTCATGTGGGTGGTTGTGATCGGCGTGGTGGGATCAGCTGTGATTGTCAAGATTCTGGACATGTTCTTCCCGACATGCGAACACAAGTGAGTTGAGTGAAAATCAAAGTCGCCCATCATTCCTCCATTGTTTTACGTGCATTTTCTTTCATTCTTTCTCTTCCTCCCAAAGGCACATTTTCCAGCTCAACTCAGTCACCCTCTTGCCAGAGGAGGAGAAGCACACCCTGCTGGAGAGCGTGGAGATGGATGTGGACGATGAGAAGAACCCGTGAATGAAGCCGGACTCGGTCGGCGCCCTCACTCTCTGTTTGCTCTCATTCATTCTTTGACCTCGGTTCCTGACTTTTGCTTTGGTTGGTGTTGGTGTTGGAAGCACAAAGCTGCCTGGCTTGAGTTTGTCACTGGCTCCTCCTCCCGTCGTTCACACCAGTAAAACACAACGAGTCAGGACACACTTAGTTTTCCCGTTCAAAAGTAGGCGGAGCCAGTCCATTCAAACTGTAAGAGGAGTTTGTTGCATCAGTGTTTCTCAAATTGTGCCCCCTAGTGGTCCCCCATGAACATGAGCATATTGCTTCTTTTTTTTTATGGAACACTTAAAAAAGACAAGTTCGCTTGGAGTCACAAAAGTGACTCCATTAAAGGGCCTTTTCTTTGGGCTGCTTGTAAACATGTAAGATGCGATTTTATAATACATCAGTTTGCAATCTGGGCTGTTTAGCTTGGTGGCCCTTGAGGTTTTTGGGGGAGTAAGTGGCGCTCGGTCTGAAACAATTTGGGAAACACTGGTTGAGATGTCACATGATCCCTTTAGAAAAGACAAATATTGCTTCATGATGCTGATGATCAAACTTTATTCCTGCGGGTTTTTGGAAATCTGCACCCAAGTCATTTCCAACATAAAAGTATTAAACGAGTCACCGAAACGTGCATATTTCTCTGAGGTAAAAATAACTGCTGATGTCTTTACACGCTGGAGCGGCAAAGCTTTGTTGTCACCACCGTTAAAAATGAGGATACAAGAAGACAATGTCGTGCTTCACAGTGTTGGTGTGGATGCTGTGAAAAACAATAAGATCCACCGCATCCGGTGAAGCACAAAAATAATCGTTTGCTCAGTTCTTCTTTTTTTATATACAAATATAAATATACATATATATATATATATATATATGGATATATATATGTGTGTCTGTGTATATGTATGTATGTATACAATTGGCAACAAATCTTCAGACTCAGACAGATGAGGCCGAGCGAACAGAGTGTTTTGGGGACCCGACCCAGATTCTGCAGGCTTGGTGGGTGGAAGGACTTTTGATATATCGCAGCTCTATCGCGTGTCATTTCTTAAATTGTGTCCCACTAAAAACAAAAAGCACTGGAGAGAACAGAGGAAGAGCGTGATAATGTATGAAAGTGAGCGGAACTTCTATCAGGATTCCGTCTGATGAGAAGAGAAAAATGTGAAGACTCTGAGAAATTCTCCTTTTATGAGATTTGTTTGTTGTGTTTTTGCACATTTTTGCGTTTGACGGCGGCTGCTGATCGGGGCGGCTCGACCCGTGGAGCTCCGCGCTGATTGTCTTTGTTTCAGTGCCTCGGCGACTCTGTCTCTGCACTCAGAGCGGAATGTGCGCAATAACTGACCACAGATTTGATGTCTATGTGAAAAAAAAGAAGAAAGGTTTGAATGTGAGAGAGAGGCCGGGCCTGTAGCCTGCATGTTCAGGACTTAGTTTTTTGTGTTGTTGGCCGGTTTGTCCAGGCTGCATGCGCAGGACCAAGGGTGGGCTGCTCATACTTTCCCTGTCATGCTTTCTCAAACACACACACACACACACTCAGAAGCACACGTGCTTTTGCGTGGTCCGGGTCGCGTGAAGCTGCAGGATGCATGTAGGACCACGTTTAGCCAGAGGTGCATGTGTAGTCTAGCCAATGTGAATGCGATTTGCGGTTTCTGTCGGCAAGTTATACAAAAAAAAGTTTCAAAAAACAAAGAAAACAGCATGATAACCGAGCCGCAACAGCTCGACCCCGTACTCCAATCTGCCTCCGATTCTAAATTGAGGAGTGGAAAAGTGTTGGCGATGGCATTAAATGCGAGCGTGAGGCGAGCGGGACGCCTGGCATGATGACCCGCGCGTTACTGAAGAATAAAAACCATCAACTGATTTGCGTTTAGTTCCAGTTATGTTTCAGTCGAGATGTTTGGAGACATTTGTGTGCATTAATTGCATCAATTACAGCTGGACTGTTGATTTGAGTCTGAAATAATGCTGATTAAAAAGCTTTTCCTTATGACCATCACATCTGTGTGTTGTCTTAATTTGTTGCCATTGGTTACGGTCAAGTCAAAAAAGTGTCAAAACACTGGTGTAGTCTCGGTGGTCCGCAGGTATATGCTGCATAACCGCGAGAAAACATCCCGGATTACCGGATTACCTCCACAAAAATGTGCAAAGATGCGCATCTGAGGGACTTTCCCGTCTTACATTTGCTGCTTTGTCTCTTGATTTTGCTAAAAAAGATCTCAGAAAACATTGACAAGATGCTATTAAACTTTGTATGGCGAAACAAAAACCATGACATTAAAGAATCCGTATTAATGAATTCATATGATGAGGGCCGTCTTAACTTCTTAGATTTTCACACTTAGAATAATACATTTAAGATTAATTGGCTAAAACAATTCCTCAAGAACCCTCTTCAATGTGGAACTTCATACCAGGATTTGTTTTCTCTGAATTAGGAGGCTTGAATTTCCTTCTATTTTGTAATTACAATGTAGGAAAAATGCCCTTAAAACTATCCAACTTCCACAAACAGGTGCTTCTTTCCTGCTCATTGATCTACAAGCATCATTTCCCCACATAGATCCTACGTATGGAAGAATAGAGACATTATTTATAGAAACAAATCCTTATTTGACCCCCATTGGTTTGTACACGACATACTTTTAGCTCATCAGTTGTTCAACTCAAACAGATCATTGTTTACGTATCAGAAAATACAGAATCCCTGTTCCTGTTGGTGAATCTAATATTGTCATAAATGCGATCTCTTCTGGAGTAATTATGTTATTTAGATGTACATCAGTACAAAACCCCGTGGTTTTGCCCTTTGACCCAAACAAATTAGATGTGGGCCAGATTTGTTTCTCCTCGACGCTCGACAGTAACCGTGATATACACTCTTTATTTCACAGAGACGTCGTATCAACTCCATATGGAACACCTTATTGGAATAACTTTATTAATAACCTCGACTGGAAAAAAATCTGGAACTTACCTGCCAAATATATCATGAATAATAAGGTAAAAGAAGTATCTTTTAAAATAATTCACAGAATTGACCCGTCTAAAGTTTTTCTACAACGGTTTAAAGAAGATCTTGATGTAAACTGCTCTTTCTGTGTCGGACCCTGAAGACTTTTCTCATTGTTTTGGTGTTGATCTTCTCATCCAAACTCTGGGAAGATGTTTGTAAGCTGATCAGTTTTTGATTGAACCTCTTTTTTCCCGCTGCTTTGAACACGTGTTGTTTGGCTTCACTCACATTCCATCTTCTACAGAGAAACAACACGACACCATCAACCTTATGATACAGTTAACCAAGTGGCACCTTCATAAATGTGGATTTACTCATCAAAAAACACTTTCCCTTATGTTTGAAAAGGAAGCCAAACAACACATGAAGTCTATTAAAAACTCCATCAACATAAAAGCTGTAAAAAGTTTGACTCAATGTTCACTTTACAGTGTTTTAGTTTGAAGTTCTGAATCTCAAATCACGATCAAATCACGTGGTGCAACACAAATCAACACAGGATTTGTGTTGCACCACGTGATTTGATAAAGTTTCTTTAAAAAAATAAAAAATAAACAATTCTCGGGTGGCAGCCCGAAGCAAGAGGTGGACTCGAGCCGAGACTCTTTATTTAACAAGTGCCTCAGACGAGTTCAGAAGATGTGCGTTATTGAAAAGAGTCGAGCTGACGACAGTGAAGCAGTATGTTATTATTGTCGAGCTGCTGCTTCAAAACTATCATCAAAACAGAAGCGAAAATAGTACTTATTATGTGGTATTTATTTATTTTTTATTATGTGGTATTTATTTATGTTTTATTATGTGGTAATTTTTTTAAATGTTTATTATGTGGTAATTTTTAAAAATGTTTATTATGTGGTATTTTTAAAAAAAAATGTTATTATGTGGTATTTTTTTTAAATGTTTATTATGTGGTAATTTTTTAAATGTTTATTATGTGGTATTTTTAAAAAAAATGTTATTATGTGGTATTTTTTTTAAATGTTTATTATGTGGTATTTTTTTTAAATGTTTATTATGTGGTATTTTTTTTAATTTTATTATGTGGTATTTTTAAAAAAAAATTATTATGTGGTATTTTTTTTAAATGTTTATTATGTGGTCTTTTTAAAAATGTTATTATGTGGTATTTTTAAAAAAAAATTATTATGTGGTATTTTTTTAAAATGTTATTATGTAGTCTTCCATGTTGTGGCCGAAAAGAAAAGAAGCCGGAAGTGGAGTTTGTTTTCTTCCGGTAGACGTGAGCACGTCATCGGGAGCCTGTCCAATCAGAAGCCTTCCCAACCCGCAGACCTTAGGCGGAATGAAGTGTTCTCCATGTAAACCTGCACTCGGAATGACTTCTTCCATGTAAATGCGAAGGAAAATACTTTATTTCTGAATTAAAAAACAATGTCAGCGTAATGTGACTCCTATTTTGATAACGTGTGAATATCATGGTTGTATCCGGCCAACCCTTCACTGGTGACCTTCATCCAGCATCTCAAACTCCCTCTGACCTCCTGTGAAGACCTGCTTCATGATGATGTTCATCATCATGTTCTTTAATTCATGTTTGTCAGGTTTTTAAAGCACTTCATTCCTTTGCACAGGAGCGGTTTGGCTCCCCAAAGCAGGAAGCCCCCCCCCCCCCGGCTCCTCTGGTTCCCCCTTTGAGGTTTTCCTCAAAGTAGAAGGTTTGGTGGAAGAAAACTGAGGGGAGCAGAAAATGTTGATATCTTGAATGTAAAGTTTTTGTGCAGTGTTTGAATTAAAGTGCTTATTCTGTGCCGTCCTCGCTGGCTCACCAGCTGACCACCAGAGGGCAGCACTCCATCAATGACACACCTGTCCCAGTATGGAACATCACTCCCCACTGGCAGAGAGCTCCCAACAACGCACTGGCTCCTCTTCTCAGAAGGCCATGTTCAACTACCATGTGTTCACGGCCACACACTCCTTTCTTTACCGTTTAGGGCCCGAGGCGACTGCAGGCAGGCAGGCCCTAATGATTTATCATCATCATCATCATTATTGTTATTATTATTATTATTATTGCTATTATTAATTCCTCGCCTTTAACTGCAAATTTGACCCCCTTAACATGCTCCAAAAATCACAAGATCTCCAAGAGCGTTGGGCCTGGTGAAAAATGAGATTTCTTCAGTCCCCTCCCCCCAAAAAACGCTGAAAAATGCCTCTGGACTGTGGTGGGAAAAAAAGACATCCGAGAAGACGAAGGAAAACACAGTTGAAGGCTTTGAAGTGACATACTTCAATAAAAACATTCAATGAAGGAACTCCTCATAGCTTCCTTTTATTTATATGTCAATGAATAAATAAAATCAAGACAATGTTCTGAAACAGCACTCACTTTATTTATTGAATTAACCTCAGTTTGTTTCAGCACAATGTGCTGGAGCCACAGTCTCATATAAAAGCAAGTGTGTTAAAAAACAAGTTTGAACACTTGGGAATGTAAAGTAGTGTCTATTAGTGTTACAGGAAACCTTGTGTCAGTCTTTAAACATGCTCGCTGCTACACTCAAACTTATCTTGCATGTTTGATTATTACATTAATCATAAAGGCACCAAAGAGCTAAACTGTCACCGGAGGAGAAAAATCATCTGTCTGCTTCAATATAAAGTTGACCTTTCAAATTAAGACTTTCACAATATCAACATCATGTACAATTATGATAGAATATTCATATCTTTAAGTGCACTTACTTTCTTTGCATAATGACCCCCATGAAAACACACACACACACACACACGCACACGCACACGCACACACGAAACGCCCACAGACAGCTCGAACACACTTTTTTTTCTCTCAACAGGATCCAAACTCTTCGATCCACTTCTCGTACTTCTCCAGGTCGACGGCAGACACGGATTTGGACACCTTCTTCAGAGCGCACTCGAAATCCTCCATGGTGGTCGGCATGTGCATCTCATCCCGAGAGATGTTGCGGATCTCCTCTGGCGTGAGGCCTTCGATTCTTCTCCTCATGGCCATCAGAGAGGCATCCCTACACACAGACACACACACACACACACACACGTTTATGGAAAGTTGGTTGTGATTTGGCTTTGCAGAAATGGGAAAGAGGAAGCTCCTACCTGCACACGTTGGTGATGTCGGCTCCTGAGTAACCCTCCATCTGCTCAGCGATCTTGTCCAGGTCCACGTCTCCGGCCAACTCCAGCTCCTTCAGGTTGATCCTGAGCAGCTCCACTCGCCCCTTTGCTGCAAACGTGACGACAACACGACTCAGACCCGACAGAAACGACCCCGTCTGTTCCTCATGTATCAGATGCACTTGGCTCAGCAAGCCATGCAGTGTCTGCTGAGACACTGATGAAAAACCACGAGGTGTTGGCGATGCTACACAGACAGACGAGCAAGGCGTGTGACCACACGGACCAAAGGTGGTCCGGTCCCGTCTTTGGTCCGGCCAACAATCACACTGCAAACAGAGTTCTCTTAACCCAAACCCCCGTTTCCAAGCGGACCAGAGTGGGCCTATTTGGTCGCACCAGAGTTCGGTTGCGCTTTCACAACGAGCCGAGGAAACCAACACTGGTCCGTTTAAAGAGGACGGTTGGGGAAGGTTTGATGAGACCACAGTTAATAGTGTCACACTGTAGAGTGTTGAAGCCTTAATGTTGCTCCATGATGTCACGTTAATTCATGTCGCCAATGAGTTTTTCAATCAAGAGAAACAAAAATGAATGAGAAAAAAATGTTGGAAATCGACTGAAATCAGTGCCTTTTGAGGGACTAAACATTTTTATAATGCTGTCAAAAACAATTGTGCTGTGGCTTAACAGAGAATAGTGTGTACTTGAAGGCAGAGGGATGTAGATCCTCTTCTCCAGACGTCTTCTCAGAGCCTCATCGATGTCCCACGGGAAGTTGGTGGCTGCCAGGACCATCACCATCTTTGAAGGGTCGTCGTTTTCAGAGGCTCCGCCCACACCTGCAGAGAGCAGGGGAATGCAAAATGAATCCCTGTTCCACCACTTGGTAGATTCTTTTACGTCACAGGGCGACTCCTCCTCGTACAGACCAACTTCTGAACAAACACTCCAGGTGAATGTGAGCCGTACCGTCCATCTGCACCAGCAGCTCGGCCTTCACCCTCCTGCTGGCCTCGTGCTCCTCGGAGGTTCCTCTGCGGCTGCACATGGAGTCGATTTCATCGATGAAGATGGTCGTCGGAGCATAAAAACGTGCCTGGACGGAGGGAGATGCAGTCAGAAACAACCAGAGCCCGATTACCTCAGATGGCAAAATTGTTAAAAAAGTTGTGTGTGCTTGCTGACAGATGGTGTGTTCCGTGTGTGTGTGTGTGTGTGTGTGTGTGCGTTTTGCAGGTGTTTCACCCAAGCCGCGTTCATGTGATCAAACCGTGTCCGTCATGATGCGCCATATTTTGAAGTTCACATTTTTAGTGAGTATTGTGTTTGTGTTACTGATTTTCAGGATCTGAGAAAGCAAAGTGACACAGAGTCGGACAAAGACACCGTAGAAATGGAGGCGTTATTGGAAAAACACACCTGAAAAATTCAATGTTGTAAGCAGGGGAGGACCGATGTAAGCAGGAGAAGATGTAAAACCGTACAAAAAGCAAAGGAATAAGTAGCTCAGAATAAGTTGGGTGGGGCGGAGAGCAGAGCAGGGTTGGCGAATAATAACACAGACATGCTTTTATCTTATGAGATACATCTACTTAATTCAGATATTTACCAAATTGTGCTAATATTTAGCTGAGTACTTACTGAAAAAAACAACAACAATGTGATTTCTTCCTCGCCGCAATAACAGCAGCAAAGAAAGCAGTGTTTGTACTTGCTGTCAAAGGTGGTATATGTGGACATAAAAATGATCACAACAGTTATTCCCTGGCTTTGTGAATCACACACACTCCGTTTCCACTCAGTCCATATTGGGGTTCAGGTCCATATTGCGGTTAGTGAACATTGTGAATAAGGCGTTTCCATGGTGATCAAACTGGGTTGTTCCTGTCTCCATGGTGACTGTAATCAATGGTGATATGGCGATCAAAGCAGCCACGCACGGAGAAGGTCTGCTACAAACCCTGCTTGGCGTAACTTCCCGCTCCCCTTTTTGTGGATCTTCTATCCCGCTACTTTCTAGCGTCTCCAAATGCCAGGATGTTTGTGTCTTTCATCACACTGATGAAGTGATTGGTTTCCTCCTCACTCCAAAAGTGTGGCGTGGTGTTGCTCTCGCCTTTGGCCATGTTTACAAGGAGTTCCTGGACTCCAAAGACCAAGATTCCTTGCTGATAGAACATGAGCACAACACTAATTCATCTTCCTTTTGTTGGGGAGATCCTGATAGGAGGAGACATCATCACATGTTCACCTCAGAGGAGGAGGAACCAGGGGGACGATGAGGGGTTTTGAACATATTCTACTTATTCAAATGTCTAGCTGTTTGACTGTAGGGAAATGTAGCTGGTTTGCAGTGACTCACAAGCGGGAACATCTGACACTGAGTATTCATGAGGGCACACGTGCTAAGTGAGGATAGTAAGTGCAGGTCTCACCATTTCGAAGAGAAGCCGGACCAGCTTCTCCGACTCCCCCCTGTACTTGGAGGTCAGCGTGGAGGAGGAGACGTTGAAGAAGGTGGTCCTGCACTCCGTCGCCACCGCTTTGGCCAGAAGGGTTTTCCCAGTGCCTGGAGGTCCCACCATCAGCACCCCCTTCATGGAGACCACCCATCAGTCACTGATCACACACACACACCTCCCAAAAGGAAAACCAGCTCCATCCGTACCTTCCACGGCCTCCGTATTCCTTTGAAGAATGCCGGCATCCACATTGGCAGCACCACCGCTTCTTTCAGGAGTTTCTTTGCATCTTCCAGGTCGGCGATATCGTCCCTAAAATTCACACATCAGAATTAACAGTTCAGAAGAAAGCTGGTGATGAGGTTTGCTCCAGGCCTGACTGAGGCGAGCAGATCAGATCCTGAAAACTTTATCTATAGATTCAATCTTCTAGGACTTAAAATGTCCCCTCCCCAAAAACTGCAGTAAAATAACATACTAAAAATGTTTCCACTTAAAATGAGTCAATCTTTCTAAACAACTTCTATATAAATTAAATATTAATTATCTAACCCTCCAAATGCCAACTTGTTTACGTAACTCCACAGTATTTTAATGGGAAAAAAATACAAAAACTCACATTTCCATCAAATGCAATTCAAGGAGGATTTAATGATGATTATTATTAGAGCCTCAAATGGGTCAATGATTAGCGGCAACACTGGAATTGAGGCATTCAATGAAATGTTGTACAGGAGGGAATGTGTACAGTGTATTGAATTGTTTTATATTAATTTAAATTTCTGCTCTATGCCTGAAATCTGAGAACTTTAAGCCCTGGTTATTATTAGAGTTTAAACTTGAGTTCACATTCTGACCTCAGAGTTCAGCAGGTTAAGAGCAGAAGTGAACAGATGATTTTGCCCGACAGTTTTTTTTGCTCAAAGGT
>CAESWR010000488.1:394158-417743 GCA_903171835.1 Mullus surmuletus | reverse complement strand
CACACACACACACACACACACACACACACACACACACACACACACACACACACACACACACACACACACACACACACACACACACACACACACACAATCTGACTAAATGTGGCTCATTCAGATGGGTAACAAGTATTTCGGTGCCGTTTTCTTTTTTGTTGAAGCAAAATACATTTTTGTTGAGGTCAAATAAATGAAAAAGGTCAGAAGTCTCCATGTGCGACTGATACACAGCTCAAAAGATGTGTTGAAACACCATAGGAATCCATCTGCTGTGACTGAACCACCAGTAGTTCCACCTTCTCCCCCTGAATCTTGCTCGTGTTTGTATTCAAAAGAACTCCTAAAACTCAATTATAACAACCTCAATTTAAACTCCTCAAAAAAACGTTGGAAATGTTTTTTCACTCAATTATTTCTCCCTTCTAATGACACCAATGTGTGTTGTGTTTTATACCGTTGTAAAGCCCGATTAGTCACCTTTACAACCAGGTACAACTTTTAAGGATCGTGTATTTGTGGAAAGAGCAACACAGCTAAACGTGTGGGTTACGCCCCCCAAAAATGTGCCTAAACCACCTGCGATGTTCTCCTGTTGGTGTTCACTCTGCCAGGTGTGCGTCAGTCATACAGTAGGTGTATGACAGGGGGTTTAGGCACATTTTGGGGGAGCGTTACCCTCACGTTTAGCTGAATGGCTCATTCCATAAATGCATGATCCTTACAAGTTGTACCTAATCAGGCTTTCCAACAGTATAAAACACAACATTTTTTCATAACGTTTCTGAACTTCTTTTGAGGAGATTATATACATTTTTTATCTGTAAACAGAAAATCCAAATAATAAAACTCTTGTAAAAAGGTCTCTCAGGCTGTGAGTCCTTCTCACTTTTCTAACCTAAAATGTCAAACTTTTCTTTCAAGACAGCCAAAATCTAAAAACTAAAAGAAACTGAGAAACCCACCATTTGATGTTTGGATTCTGAGAGATGATGTCCCTCTCCAGAGCCTCCACCAGGTCTTTGTCATAGCCGGTCCCGTCAAACTTTTTCACCTCCTTCTCCTGGACGTCTGCTTTGTTCTGGAAGGCAGACAGAGGACATTTTGTTGCAAACACGGAACTGGAAGTGTGGGCCGACGTGGCTGCAGGTGGAGATTAACGATGTTTGATCAGCAAATGCAAACAGCCGCAGCCGCAGTCGCCTCACATGTGGTCTTCACACACCACTTTAACAAAACTCACCCACGCTGGGTTCAGTCAGACTGGAGGCCTGAAAAAAGGGGATTTGGGGTCATTATGGTCTGTGATTCTGCTCACAGTTGTGGATTCAGCCAGCAGTTCAACTTTCAGCACAACTGTGACCAGAGACCCAAAACCCAGTCTTAAAGTCTGAGTCAGTCTGAGACCGTGAGCCCCTTGCTAACGACCGCTAAGGACTCGCACAGGCAAAGTAAACCTGGATTTTACAAGACTACCTTGGGTTTTTTAAGGTGCTTTGATTAAGATCTTTCACATTGAGATCCGATCACGTTTGCTTGGGAAAATTGAATAACTAAACAAGAAGGAGAAAATGAAAGGAGAGAAAATGGTCTGTGCTATTGTCTGCTCGAGTGTCGGCGTCTGGAAGCGGTGGAAGAATCCGTCTCCAACGAGTCCAATGGCGAGCAGAGCAGAGGAGAAAGCTCACGTCTTCCTGCTGTGGCCACAAACACCAGCGTCCAGAGGAGCATCTGCTCCAGACTGCTGGCAGAGGATTGTGATGGAGACCTTCACCAAGAAGATGCTTGAGGGGGGACAAAATCAGGTGAAGGCTCCTAGCTTAGCGCGCTAACGGCTGCCGTCCACGTTGCTGGTTTGTTCTGGAAACCTCTGCACGCCGCCATGACGTATTTGCGCCCACACAGTTGTTGTATGTGGATGCAGGAGGCATCAGTGATTCCACCCGTGTTCCATGAGCTCACAAAGCCTCCCTGAGCTCCTCACATCACAGCACAATCCCGCCTCAGTCTGATTACACCTGTTTGATTGCAATCCGATCACCCAAAACGCATGTTAAAGTCAGCTGGAAGTGGCGCTAAAGTCACTAGACCATCAAAAGAAGCATAGATCACATTCACGATTATCCAGGAATGAATCAGATTCATTTATGTATTTAGTTGTTTTTTTTCTTTTTTTGGTTTCTTCTTTCTCCTCAAACAATGAAAATCTGCTGCCACAGAACATCTGCACCTTTTTTCATTTGAGTTAGGGGTGTCCCGATCCGATATTGATATCCGATATCTGTCCGATATCAGTAGAATAAACGAGTATGGGATTATATCGGCCTGCATCTAAAATCTCTGCTATAAGCACTCGGACACGAGAGTCCATTCCAGACTCCACTCCAGCTCTTCTATGTCATATGCTTGTGTTCAAGTTAAACTAGTGGTTATTTCGCACTATATTTGAATTTAATTTAAATTCAATATTTATTGAGGATATTTTCAGGGTCTTCTAATGTACTTTGAATTAATTTTAATCAATTGTAGAATATTCTTCTGTTTAAGGTTCAAATGTATGCGAGTCATTGGTTAATAATCAATGCGTCAGTGTTTCTCATAGCTACTGTTGCTGACTGTTGTTCTCTGTTTGAGTAACATCACCTGATCGAGCCTTTTCTAACATTCCACACTACAACACAAGTCATAAAAGTGTGTGTGATTCCTGCTGATATCGGATCGGATCAATATCGGCCAATACTCAATGCTGCAATATCGGTATCGTATCAGAAGTGACAAAGCTGTATTGGGACGGCCCTAATTTGAGATGTTGATGAGTTAACATCAACTGAGGATGGTTAACTCTGCGCAACATAGGAAAGTGTTTACATTTCATCATTGTAGGAAATAAAGTCCAGTTTTCTTGGTGAAAATGGCATTATCTTAAAAACCCCCAAAAGAAACCTCAAGAAAACGTTGCTGAAATTGTTGACCGACTTTGGGACGACCTTGTAATAATCAAAGGCCTGCGTCTTTCCCTCCCCCGAGCAGGAACCCTCCCTCACCTTGTCGTCCTTCGCTTTGCCAGCAGCCTCCTTTGTGTCTTTGCTCTCCTTCTTGTCTTTGCCCTTGGGCGGTTTGCTTCTGTCCCCGTTGGCTCCGCGAGGCGAGTGCCTCTGCTGGGCCCTCACCGCCGCGCTGAGGCGGTTGTTGGGTGGCTTGTTGTCTCTGTAGGGGTTGGAGGGCCGGCGGACGGGGCAGGGCGAGTGTCTGTGGAGAGAGGAGGCAGCTGTGAGGAGCCAGCAGACTGGGAGCTCCTCGGCTTCGTCAGCAAAGCCGTCATTTGATCTGAAACAGAGCATCTTAAGACCCAACGTGCCTCTATTGGGGGACTTTGTGGTTGTTATTAGGTTGGACTGCACAGATGCAAAACTCAGAAGATCTACATTTCAAATTGCTGCCAATTTATCGGCAAATTCAAAACGTCCTCAACACACAAGACTTCATAACGTGAAAGGAGCAAAGAAAGAAAAACAAAGAGGACAAAGAGGCAGTGTGAGGATTACAGCTGGGCCTTCGGCAGGGCAGAGCGCCACCAAAACAGGAACTCGGGTTCACTAATCTCAACCGTATGACTCCATCACGACCTCTGATCGCACAACAAAGAGCTCACACAGCTACAAATCTGGGCCCTGGAAAGGTGGACAGCCATCAGGCTCCTTCAGACTCCATCAGGCTCCTTCAGGCTCCTTCAGGCTCCTTCAGGCTCCTCCACGTACCTCGGCTCCACCAGTCCCGGCCGGATCTCGCAGTCGTCGCTGGGTTTAGCCGGTGTGGCGTCCAGCTGAAAGTTCTCCAGCGTGGACATGATGTCCTGCACCTGTCGGTTCTCCTCGCTGATTTCCTGCCACAACTGAGGAACAAACCCAGAGAAATCAACAAGCAGATCACGGCGGCGGCGGCGAAGGCTGGGCAGTTTGAGCGGCGTGGCTTACCTGCTGCCACCGCTGCTGGAAGCTGCTGTCGCGCATGGTGTAGACGTACTTCTTGATCTGCTCCAGCAGGCCGTGGTAGAGGACGCTGGCCGAGCGGTAGTTCCCCAGCAGCGCGTACTCGCGGGCCAGCTTCACGTTCTCGCTGATCTCCCGCAGACTCATTGTGCTGCGGAGACACGCAGGGGTCACGGGGGTCACCGTCAGAGGAGGACCTTCATCACTGCGAGACCCGGGTGGTCTGAAGGTTCTCACTCTGCAGCCCAACAGCAGCTTCACAAAACACTGTTGACAATCCGCACTGTGTAAACTAGTCCTCATTCAGGCCCATTTAATGTTGATATTGGAGCGATATCGGACATCAATATTGGATCGGGACACGACTATCAACTGTAACTTGACTTTGTTGTCCCACGTTGAAGATGAAGATGAAGGTGACTAACCCTGGAAGGTAGCAGGTGTTTCTGCACTTCTAGACAAACTTATTCTTCTAATTCAACACAAGTGCTTTAACATTTCTCACTTTTTCTGCTGCGTCACTTAATTACTTCCCATCACAATATGATCATATATCAGATATTTATCATAATATGATCATATATCTTATCACGATATGATCAGATATTTATCACAATATGATCATGTATCTTATGGTAATATGATCATAAATTTATCATAATATATCTTATCGTAATATTATCTGCAGGAGTTCCAGGAAGTTTAAGGGTGTTTTCAGGACCTTCTGAGCTCGATCCGCCACTGGCTGCCAGCGGCCCCCGGTGCTCGGTGCTCGCCCCGCCCCGCCCCGCCCCGCGCTCACGGGCCGGCCGCTCGGTGCCGGGATGCGACCCCGCAGCTCTGCTCTGTCCCCCCGGAGACTCTGGTACCGGCAGCTTCTCGTGTTCGCCGCGTTCCCTCGCGTTCCCCGGTGTTTCCCCGGTGTTCCCCGGTGTTCCCCCGCTCCCGCCGCTCCGGTAGAAACCCGGTAAGTGCGCCTCCTCACCCCGCACACGGAGACCCTCCGCTCCTCCCAGCGGCGGCGTCGCCTCGAACGGAACCGCTGAGAAACCGCTGAGGAACAGCTGAGGAACAGCTGATCGAGGCGCTCCGAGCTCCGACCGACACGGAAGTGGACGCTGAGCGCTCGAGACTTCAGAGGAGCCGCCGCTCTTCAATGGTGGTCGGAGCGGAGCCACGTGACCGCGGGCCGAGCGCGAGGCGAGCCGCCCGCCAATCAGCTGCTGTGCTCAGGTCACGCGGGCTGCCGCAAGGTCCCGCCTCTTAAAGGAGACCAGCGGCAGGACGGGACAACCCTGACCCTAACCCTGACCCCACACACACACACACACACACAGGAGCTGTCCTCGGTCGCTCCGGTCCTCCTCCAGAGGTGTGAGAGTCGATCACCTTCGTGACTCCGATAGAAGGATCGATTCCAGGGTTTGAAGACTCGTGTGGAACTTAAGAGCTTTTTATTCAAGTTAAAGTGTAAAAGTACTGCTTTCAAAACTACTTCAAATATAAAAGTCAAAGTAATGAAAGGGGAAAGAAGCCATTCAGGAGCAAAGCTGAGGCCCCCCCCACAGGCACTAACGAGCCCCCCCCCCCACACACACACAGGAACTAACGAGCCCCCCCATCATGACTGTAATGTTAGATTGACATGTTTGAGGCGCGTTGATGCTCCGTGACGATGAAGGCTTTTTACTGCAGTACAAATACACGACAGAAGCACACGTTGTTCTGAGGAACGTCCATGTTCCTGCTCCTCGTCCAGCGGTCACAGTCGCTCCGTCCTCCTCCAGAGGTGCAGCTGTTCTTCTGGAGAGTTCTTGGGTTTGTGCTGTTTGAGCGCTGACGAGCCGGAATGAAACCAAGCCTGAAGGAAAGAGGAGCGACGAGGTTGTTTCTGAACGTGAGGAGTGGGATGGACAGATAACTGGGAAACTGAGGAGATCTGAAAAATAATCACTCCAATAAAGTATAGATACCAAAAGTGTGTACTTTAAGACACACATTAATAAACATTAAGAGACCGCGGCTGCATTTTCACAAGGAAAAACCAAACTGGATCTCACTTTTCTTCTACGGAAGTTGCCGGTATTATTTCGTGACACTAACACTCACTTCATGGAGGAGTTTGAACAAAAACCAATATATTACCAACACTCTGCGGCCTGTAGGGGGCGCCCCTGAGCCGTGTCTCTCAGGCCTTGCTGCTATCTGAGCAGCTGCAGTTTGTAGTGTGTCTGTGTGTGTGTGTGTGTGTGTGTGTGATATCTTTCCTCCCAAAGGCGTGGCCGCGCTGTCGGGACCACAGATAATAGTTCCGTGTGACAGTGAGGCGGCGGAGAGGGAGCTGTTACCATGGTGACTGCAACTGTTCCATGATGACTCTTGATTCGCCAATAAAAAAGTTTATGCATTTTTTTCCTTCACTGTTATTTGTTCATGAGCGTTTCCTGAACAGACACGGGACAAATAATGCAGTTAATACTGACATTATTCTTGTATCATGGCATCAAAAATCAGACTTTTCTTCTTTGAACTAATTATTCCTTATTACCCATCTTTTCTTCTTATTAAAAAGGGATAGTTTTTGAGAAATAATACACCCTCAGAGGGTCTAAAGGGGTGTCGAATAAAAGTCTTCATTTTACTGAGAAAAATCTTTTAGTCCAAAAATAATATTTGTATAGATTTTTACGGGTCCAAAAATGGTCAGTATTTTCATCTGGTTGTCCTGGTTACGTCGACAGGAAGTGTCTCTGAGCCTGCTGGTGTCACGTGAGGCGGAGCTCACAGGTTGCCAGATCATCGACAGACACGGTGAAGACATGGCGTGGTGTGGAACTGGAATGGAAGTTCTGTAGAGCACCTTTAACTTGTCTTATTTTCCCCGGTTTTTAACCTCGCTGCACACCTGCCCTGTGTGCCCAGCAATCCTCCCCTCGGAGCAAATACTCTTCATTCTTATTGAAAATGAGAGGCAACCAAAAAACTAAAGTTGAGTAGTGAAGAATGACATCGGGTGCCGGAGGAAGCCCGAGTGGCGCCCGATGCTTCCTGGTGAGAACTGTCCAAATGTGGCCATCAGCTGATGTCTGCCATCCAGGAACTCACCGGGAGCAAATCTGCTTATCTGCTGAGATCAGACTCACACAGGGCGGGACGGCCTTCACACGGCCAGTGCGGCTCCACACTTAATGAGAGTGTTTTCCTCCTTCGCTCGCACACTGGCAACCACCTGATCTGTGTCTGACGTTTGCTGTCATCAGCGAGGAGAAGTGTCTGCTGCGACATCGCCTTCTCGTGTAACAGTTTGCCCACCAACCAATCTTTGAATGATGGAGGAATTCAGATGTAAGATTGTGTTAGTTCAGCCCCCTGATCAAGCCTGGTGTGTGTGTGTGTGTGTGTGTGTGTGTGTGTGTGTGTGTGTGTGTGTGCGTGTGTGTACTTGGCGTCATGCACTCGAGTTAAGACCAGTTGATTGGGGACGCCATGTGTAATTGGGGACAAAATCCATGTCCCCAGTTATTAAAACGTAGGGTTCGGGTTAGGGTTCGGGTTAGGGTTAGGCAAGTAGTTGTTGTAACAAGTCCCCAGAAAATCAAAGTCAGTCCCCAAAGGTAGGGTTAAAAACACCTAAATACCCCAACAGTGACTTAAGTGAGTATGTGTGTATGTGCACTTGCAGTCACACTCATCATGCGTCTTAAATTGTAAGCCGCATTATGCAACTCTTTGTCCTTAAAGTAACAGCCTCTGTGATGTAAATCCAGTTTGTATGACGTTCGTAGCCTCGGAAGCTACGTTTCCATGCAGTCAATCAGCCTTTTCTAAGCAGAATATTAGCACTAATCTGGTTTGAATAAACAGAATATATGAAAACCCCCCCTCTCCCCCCTGGTTCCTCTTTCTCTGAGGTGAACATGTGATGGTGTCTCCTCCTATCAGGATCTCCCCATCAAAAGGAAGATGAATTAGATTTGTGTTCATGTTCTATCAGCAAGGAATCTTGGTCTTTGGAGTCCAGGAACTACTTGTAAACATGGCCAAAGGCGAGAGCAACACCACGCCACACTTTTGGAGTGAGGAGGAAACCAATCACTTCATACATACATACAAGTGCAAACCAGCACAGTGGGCGCCGTCCTTCATCTGTGATTTCTGGCCCTTCTGCCGTCCTCACATGTTTTATTCGCCGCTTTATTATGAGCTTTTTCCGCCTTTGTTCATTTCGTTCCAACAATGAAATATAGCAGCAGAAAGAAATATAGCAGCGGGTCCATTTCAGGCCTTTTCTCTTTTATTTGGGAGTCCAGATAGAAAACATGGTTGACACTTGGGAAGCTAACAGAAGCTGTCCAAACACAAAATACAATACACACTATACATACAAAAACACATCTGATAATTATTTGTGTGCTCGTTGATTTTAACATTCAATCCCCAGTTTACATTTCCTGAGCTGCAGATCACAGCGCAGGCGCGTTTGTTCTCCGACAAAATCCACGTATGTTTTTCAAAGGGATTTTTCACCCAAAGCTGAAGGTTCAACCATTGTTTAATCACCGCAATCGGAGTGTTTTCTGGACTCTAGTGTCACACGCACCTCCAAGCGCTAAGTCCATAATGAGGGATCTTTCACTTTTTTGGCCCATTGTCCCTTGAAACGTCACACAGATTTATAGAAGGCTATAGATGTTAATAGATTTCAATTCAGTTTAGATTAACCCTCAAGAGTTCCTTAAAAAAACATAGTCAATCCTCCCGAAAGAAAAACGTCCCCTCCTTAAAAACTGCTGCAAAAATAACCGTAGTATTTTTACCACTTTAAATAAGTCAGTCCTTTTAAACAACTTGAAATACATGTATGAAATATTCATTATTTGGGGGGATTTTAACCCTCTAAATGTCGGTTTCTTCACGTAAATCCACAGTATTTGAATTGAAAAAGAATTTCCACAAAATGCAATTCAAGGAGGATTTGAGGATTATTTTATAAGAGCCTCAGATGAGTCAATGATTAGCAGCAACATTGAATTTGAGGAATTCTCATTTTTTCTGCAGTCAAAATGGCTTAAAAATAAAAAGCGGTCTGGCCAAAATACGTCCCCAGGAACTCTTAAAGGTTAAATATGCCATTCTAAAAAGATGATGTAATATTTTCCAAGGTCAATTTGAGGATGTTCTCTTATACACCTTAACAACTTTAAAAATGGATATTACAGACACGTACAAAGAAGTTCCTGGAACAAAGGTCTTTTAAGAGAAACATACAGCAAAGAGAAAGTGCTTTAGCCTCATGTAATCCATGTAATCCCTTTACTCGGCTCCCGTTCCCAGTTAGTGTTTCCTCTAAGAAAGGCCGACCAATGGCAGCCACCCTCTAGGCCGTCGTCACGCTGGCACTTGCGTCCGACTGGTCTTCGCCTCCCGTGACGACGGGACCGCTCAGCCTGCGGGAGGGCCGGGGGGGAGGGGAGAAGACGTTTTAGTGCTTGAGTGGATTAAAGGGGGGGTTGCAGGGTGAGGAGCTCATTTAACAGCAGGGATTGAGAGTGGGGTAGGAGGGCTAATCCCATTGAGATTAGGACAGGTGGAGGAGGCAGTGAAGTGGGAATATACATCTGGACATTCTAAGTGCAGGTCTCAATCAAAGTGTTTGAGAGAGCAGTGACTGAAAGTGACAAAGTACCACAACCAAACTCTTGTGAAGAAAGAAAGTGAAGAAGGAGAAAGAGCTAAAGTCTGTCAGTCTCACCACGCCTGGTCGGATTAACCTCACGGACCCTGAACTAAGAATTGCTTCTCACCATCTCACACTTTCCAGCCTCCAGTTCTACTGCAGCCTCAACGTGTCCATGAAGACTCTTAAATACTTGAATTAATGCAGATGTTCAAGGATATTCATCTTTCTCATTTTTCTAAACATACAAAGTAGTACAAACTAGTTGTGTTAATAATGAGTAATGCTGTTGAATTGGTGGTGTGTTCCCACAAACCTCTCACACACAGTGAGCGTGGGGATTTGGGGGTCTGGGAGACTTCACCACTAAGCAGTTTCAGTAATCCAGATTACCTCTAACTCAGTTTGAAATTGATTTGTGTCTCACACTCAACCCAGATGTGTTTTTTTGGTTTGTTTGATTGTTTGTTTTGGATGTGGCCAGTGGAAATTTGGTTTGCATTTTGTGTATTAAAGTTCACCTTCCGAGCCAACTTCATTCTCTGAAGGTTTTCTGACATTCATGTGTGCCCCCGTAGCGTGAATATGAGGCCCAATGATGAAAACATTCTGTCCCCTCATTGACTTGCTTCCTCCACCTTTTGCCCACCACGAGCTGACACGAGCCAATCAGAGCGTTGGAGACCTGTGAGGTGGAAGTCTCTGGCCACGCCCCCCGGCTGTAGTGGAGGCTGCTGTGCACCAGTACAGTACGGCCCCCCAGATAGATGAGCCCGCCCCCCTTCCCCCGCTCAATCACCGAGTGGCCGCCATCGTAGCTAACAAACACGGCAGAGGAAGGAAAGAAGCTGAGGCGTCGCCGTGTCGTCGGCAGCATCAACCGCCAAAGAATGTTTTTACTCCCTTCAGCTGAAGGAATGAACCTGAGGCGTCGCCGTGTCCTTGGCAGCATCAACCGCCAAAGAATGTTTTTACTCCCTTCATCTGAAGGAATGAACCTGAGGCGTCGCCGTGTCCTTGGCAGCATCAACCGCCAAAGAATGTTTTTACTTCCTTCAGCTGAACCTCTTAGGAGCCAATGGCTGAATTTTATTTTTGCTGGAAATACTCCAACAGAACTTGGCATGGAGTGGGCGTGGCCACACACAGCTCACTGACATTTAAAGGTACAGGCACAGAGACAGCCCATTCTCAGGAGAGCAACTTTTAGACCGGCTGAAATTAAGTACAAGGCGGTTTGCTGGTAATATGATGCCTGGAGATGAACATGCTGGTAGATAAAGCAATAATGTGGCATCAGATCTGCATTTCATTGGTCCGATGTGCTGATGTGATCCATGTTAGAAGTGTGTTCAGCTCAAGACCTGCTCTCTGCTTTGCTGAGTGTGTATTGACTATGAAACCACTGGGTCAAACGACCAACCTCACTGACATCTGTAATCACTCCAGATTAATCCAACAAAAACCCAAAGTCTTTTGACAGAAAGACTGACAATTTTTCCTATGAAAGTATTATAATCCCTGACATGTTCTTATGAGGGGATCCGACTCAGCTCCTCTGCGCCTGTTGATGACCTTATGTTCCTGTCAATGACTTAGATCTACCTGAACCAAATGGAAACATGTCCTATTTTGTTCTGATAAAGTAGCAACAGTGGGGCATTGAAGGTGAACGTGCAGGTAGATAATGCAATTAGGTGACATGAGATGTGTATGATGGCGTCTGCTAGGATTGCAGATGGTCAGACGTGCTGATGTCAGACACTTAAATGGTAGGACAAGCAGCTCAGTGATTCAGGTGACACCATCTGTGTGTATTCCGAGAAAACAACCACTGGGTCAAACAACAAACGTCACTGGTGTATCAATCTATAGAAAGACCAGTGGCACATTTGGTGATTGTTGGGTAGCCAGTGTCTTCATTCTCTTTTGACCGAAAGGCAGACATTTTCAGATAAACTATTACTTATGAAAGTGCCAAAGAAAACGTATGCCATCTTTTATCTTGCACCAATCCATGAAAAACGGAACTGTTATCTCAAGGGACATAGATCAGGCCTAGATCACCATCTCAAATATATGTTGTTGTATTGTATATATTACGGAGAAACCAACAAATCAAGCTGGAAAACTCCCTTTAAGGGAGGAAACCTTCCAGCAGAACCGTGGCTCAGAGTGATATACTATGACTCACCGTTTTGTGGTGCCGGGCTCACCCCCATTGGCCTTATTGGTTAGGGAGTTTCCATCCTTAGGAAACTCTGAATATGAACTCGGCCTCTGCTCTGATTGAGTGCGACGGCCGGAGCTATCCGGCCCCCTCTTGGACAGCCGACCGCGGGAGGTCTCTCCCCAAGGCCTGGGAAGCACTGAACTTCCACAGGGGGTCCAGGACTGAGTGTTCTGTGACTCTTTTTGGCAGAAAACCGAACGGGCATCGTGGAAGGACACAGATGGGATGATCTCCACACTGTCATTGACTGACGCCCGTGTCACTGTCCTCGGGGAACTTGGTCGAGACGGGGGTCTGACAACAGGCGGGCTTGGATATCTTTTGCGGATAGATGGACCCGATGGTGGCAGGCGGACTCGGGAGACCGGGGGGGCTGTGACGGGCGGATTGCAGGCGGACAGTTCACCCTCATATAGTTCACTGCTTTCAGATCTGTGGCCCAGCCTGCCAGGAAGTGGCGAGGGTCCTCTGCTGCTCTGATGTGCGATATTTCTCTTGTCAGTAGACTCTGCTGCATTTCGGAGGTGAATGATCTTGTGCGCCTGCTGGTAGAGACAGTTGGCCTTCTCCATCTCTGGATCCGGATCAGTTTCTGGCTGCTCCTCTGCATCCTGCGACCCCATACCAGCATTCTGCTTCAGAGCTTGGGCGGTTGAGGCATGTGTTGACTTTGGCCTCACGCGGTTTGGAAGCACGTCTACATTCTGCACACACGTCCTCAGGCGCTGCGACACCCCCGTTTTTTGGTTTATCATCGGGAGACTCCGAATTGAATCTTCCCTCCCATCATTTCCTTGAAGGCTCTCAGTGACGTGGAAGGAATTGTCCATCAGAACCTCCGGAGGGGGGGGTGGTAGGCTGTCCACATCCAGGTCGTCCTTGCTGTCGGGCCAGCTGTTGTTGTTATTGTTGCCGTTGACGACTAAAACAGCATCATTTCCTGTGTCAGAGAGCAGATGGATGCCGCTTTTCCTGGGCCTCCTGATATGCGGTAGCACATTAGCAAGGCTCTGGCCTGGTCTACCATCCACTCCTTGACTAAAGGTATTAATCAGCCTTCTTACAGACTGGCGCTTGGGTGGTTGGGGTGCCAACATCGGTAAGAAACCAGGTGATTTATGACTCTTGAAGGAACCCGTCTGTCCACCTCCAGAACCACTTAAGGAGTGGCGCCTCAGTCCAGCCCTGTAGAAGTTATATTGCGGCCCTGCCGATTCTCTGTTGCCTTTGATGTCAGCCATCTTTCTCATCCGCTGATCCAGGTCCCTCTGGCTCTTTTGGAACTCCACGGCGAGGTTCACACACCTGTCAGATGAGGAGCTTCCTGCTTTGGCCGCTGTCACTGCAGTCATTGGTCGTTTGGCCGCATCTTGCATATATTTTGCTTGCAAGTATAAAAGAGTTTGACTGGGATCGGGAGGTGAAGAATTGGATCTCTTTCTTCCATAACCCTCCTCCTCATCATCTTCATACTCTTCGTTATCATCGTCGTCGTCGTCCTCCTCCTCCTCCTCGTCTTCATCATTCTCATTATGACCTACCAGGCAGGGGAGGGAATCGAGTGCACTGCGAATGTTGACACCCGACCCACAACTGCCAGAGCCAGCACTCCCCCGGTGCCGGCGGTGCCTCTCAGAGCCCGTCAGACTCTCATTCTCTCCGCCGATGCCGCTGTCCTCGCTGTGCAGCGCCGTGTCCTCAGGGTTCGACTTCCTTATGGCGGCCGCCTCTACCCGGGCCAGCACCTGCGTCAGCCTCCGCTCTGCTGCCTGCTTGGCCCGCAGTTTCCCAACCAGAACTTTAGAGAGGGAAGAAAAATACTCAGATGCATCTTCGAGCGTGGTGTCGCCCAGGGCCTGAACCGAGCCCCCCACCAGCCTCATTTTCTCCGTTGAATGCTGTAGAAGTTGCTGTAACAGATCTGGAGGTGGGTCAGCTGGGTTGGGTGTGTCAATGCTGGATTTGACTGGCATGACAGCTGGGCCCAGCATCCCAGAAGGCAAGGCCATGCAGTCCCCATGATCCTTTAGCATCAGCTCCCCCTCGTCGGCCATTTCCTCGAGGGCCTGGTTGATCTCCTCGAAACGCAACACCAAAGCGGTCATCATGGGCCGGAGGGACAGCTGCGTCTGGGCCGCCTGGTCCAGCAGGCCCAGGAGGGTCTCGTACTTGGAGATATTGGGATTCAGGAAGGCATAAGCTGCCTGGTGAGCTCTCACCATGTGTGGAGGGAAGTCCACCTTTGTCTGGATAATGGAGGACTTCCTCTGCTTCCCCAAAGACCTCCTCCTCTTGTCTTTATTCTTCTTTCTTTTCTCAGTCTTTTTAACCTTACCTGCCTGCACGACTTCATCCATTGTGTCTTGTGGGATCGCATTTGTCTCCACTTCTTTGACGTCCTCCTGGGCAGGCTTTGTATCCGAGGCCACTTGAGAACATTCGGTCTCTTTAACGACATGTTCTTCTGTAGGTTTTGGAGGTTCATTTTCATCTGTTTTCAAAACTCCCTCGCCCTCTTCTACAGGTTGTTGATCAGCGACGGTTTCAGCGACTTCAACATTCTGAGGGCCAGGGGCTTGTGGCTTTGAAAATAGCTTCCCTTTGGATGGAGAGCAGCCCATTTGTGCATTCAAAAGTGACTGAAGAAAACACTCAAATTCTCTTCTCCCCCCAAAAAATAACGACTCAGGAGAAAAAGTGAAAGCCGAAGTGCAAATCCATGAGTGAGTACCTGGCTCAGGTTTGATGAGATCTTTGTCCAGCAATCGTTTTTGTCGTGAGTTGAGTCTTCACAGGGTAGTTTTCTCACAGACCCTCGGCCATTTTACGCTTTCTCTGCAGCAGCTCCACCTGTAACAGGACGCTGCCCCGACTACCAACCAGAGCCTGAAATGCTGAAGAGTTGAGAGGATAAAGGGGATTGGGGGGCTCGCTCTCCTTCAGCATGCACAGATGGACGCTAAGTGCATCAACGCACACAAAGGCTTGCATGCGCTCACACACACACACACACACACACACACACACACATGCAACAAGCCTTTCCATGTAAGACCTTAAGCTCATCAGGTTAATCAGAGCCAAGTTTGTCAGGTGGTGTTTTTAGCTTCAGGCACTGTGTTGCTGGGACAGTTTACATTCAAATGTTGGCTTCACTTGTTGATCACACGGTTTAAGAGAACATTTCCTTAAAGTGCCATCAGATGCCTAACATGTTTCACAATTACTTCCTGCCAACAATCAGAGTTCAAAGAAGTTGACACTATTTCTATTCAGTGTAAATTCTCTGTTTCAACTTTTCTTTTGATTGAAATGGGTATTTCAATGTCATACCATTTCTATCCTGAAAGCTTTTATTTGTGATTGTGGGTAGGTTTTAAAATCCATTACAGTTGGTTGATGTATCTGTCATTTAAAGTTAGGTTGAAGAATTCCTGGGGATGTTTTTGACCATTTCGAGGGTCAAAATCCCCCCCAAAATATTAGATATTTGATATGTATCTTTCAGGCTGAAGCTGATTAACAAGACTGACTCATTTGAAGTTGAAAAAAAAATTAATACATGATATTTTTACAGCAGTCTTTTGTAAGGAGACACTTTTTGTCCACAGGAACTAATAAGTTTGCATTAAAAATCTGTCACTGCAGAAAAAATAAGAATGCCTCAAATGTAATGTTGCTGCTAATCATTGACCATCTGAGGCTCTGAAAATAATAATAATGATTATTATTATATATAATAATATAACAACAACAATATCATAACAATAGCAATGATACTACAACTAATAATAATAATGATGACAATAACAATAATAATAATACAATTCCCCTTGATTGCATTTGAAATTATTTGAGCGTTTGTGCTTTTGTTCGATTAAAATACTGTGGAGTTACGTAAACAAACTGGCATTTAGAGGGTTAAAATCCCCCCAAATAATGAATCTTTGGAACCAAACTCTGTGGGTAATCCCTCGCCTCCCAAATGTATCACAACATTAGGAAGAGACAAGCTGTTGGATCAAAGAACAGAAGGCGCCTAAGCTGGTTGTCGGCTGTCTGCTCCAGGTGTCACCGCTCAGTTTGGCTCGCTCGTGTTTTATGTGATCTTTGATGAAACAGTGGAAGGTTGTTTCACTGTTTTTGTTCAAACTTAGGGCATGATTTGTCCAACAGTTTCCCTCTTCCACTAAGAGATTACGAACAGTAACATGTGTGACCGTAAATCATGGACTGAAAGACAGAAATCCCGCACCCCTACCCGCCCACAGCAAACTTGATTTGTCTCTCTAATCATTCAACTCTCATCTTTTAACCGTCCGTTAATATAAACACCTATACTCTGCCTACTCCAAATCTCTCAGCCCATCTCACTCACTCACTTTCAGGTTTCACTTGCAAGAGCCTTGGTTAAAAAAATAAAATAATCAAAGAATAAAAAGAATCAAAAAATAGTCCAAGTCGAATGCTTTGAATCCTAACCAGTCACTTCCGGTGTCCCCCAGGGCTCTGTCCTGGTGCTCCTTCTCTTTATTATCTATCTACTTCCTGTAGGACATTTAATCCGCTCTTATACAACCACATCCACTTCTACACTGATGACATCTAATTAGGGACATGACACCCGTGATGACATCACAGTGGGGACATGACACCCGTGGAAAGGCGCGAATATTGCGGGATGATGTTGTCATAAGATGCTTCCTTTCTGCTTTCCCTTATTTACCTCGCCATGTTCCCACACGGTTAAATGTGTCACGTCGATGTCACCAACGCGATGACGGTAACATGACTGCAGCACTTGAGGTATTACAAGTGAATGTCACATGGTGGCCTGTTTGAGTCCATACCAGCACACGTGGAACAGATGCGAGAGGCTGAAACTTGCTTTGTCAGACAAGTGCAAACATGTCATTTGGCAGGCTTTCAAACTATGTCACTGATAACATTGCTGTCACGCAACATATCATTTTAGCAGGTGATACTGGTTCTACTGCACAGTTCCAGCAAGAGATAGCAGTGGTGCGGTGACGTTGGCAGGTTGGCATAAATATCAACATGTTTGCTTTCATTCCACGGCCGTGTAAGACTACTGTGTCTCCAAGGCAGAGCGTCTTTAATAGTTTTGAGGGGGATGACCAATGATTGGCTGTCACTTGTGTAACAGTCACGTTGCTACGCTGAGCTATTCTGATCCCTTTCCTGTTTAGCCTTTTCTCAATTGCCCTTATGGATAATCAGGTATTGTGCCAGAGTGTAAGTAGTGGTGCAAGTAACAAGATCATTTCCTAATTGTAATGTGATTATTACCGTGGTGAACAGTAATGCGTTACATTACTGCGTTACAGACAAATGTAATGTGATTGGTAGTCACACTGAGACAGGACATATAGAGATGGGAGACTGACGCACGGACGTCGTGACACAATGCTCACAATGCTGCATTCCGCTTCTTCTTCCTGTATCGAAAACAACAACAGCATCACAGCGGACAATGAACGACCCGGTTAGCAGTGGCCGTCTTTTGTGCTTTGGTGCTGGTACTGACCCACCACCAGTACTCGCTGCTGGTACCGACCCATCACCTGTACTCGCTGCTGGTACCGACCCACCACCAGTACTTGCTGCTGGTACCGACCCACGACCAGTACTCGCTGCTGGTACCGACCCACCACCAGTACTCGCTGCTGGTACCGACCCATCACCTGCACTTGACACTATTCCTCGTCACGTTCTTCATCAGCGGAAGAACTGCAAATGGAGCAGTCCTGTGCTGGACTCCAAAGACAAAGATTCCTTGCCAATAGAACATGCGCAGAACACAGAATTGTGCAGAATTCATCCTCCTTTAGATGTGGAGATCCTGATAGGAGGAGACATCATCACATGTTCACCTTAGAGAAGGAGGAACCAGGGGGACGATGAGGGGTTTTAAAAACTGGAATTCTATTGGGTTAGTGGTGTTTAACCCTATGATGCCTGACCCCAGAAATAAAGGACAGAAAATTCTGATTTCTTGAATCTGGAGCCTTTATTTGGCCCTTTCACGAAATTTAAAAAAATAAATAAATCCAAATTCCACTTTTTACCTCTAGTATAAAATTTGAACACAAATTTTCTGCACGATTTTACTATATACTAAAATAATTATAACTTGCTTCAATAGAGTAAGGGCTCATGCTACAATATTACAAAAAAATGTATGGAAAATGTCACTGGAAAATCGTAAAAATCGCAGTTTTCTTTACCATGATCCAGTGAGTTGGGAACTATCTGAAGGTGGCCATGTTGGGACAATCTCATGCACTGTGTCTGAGTTGTTCTGGTGATAAAGGGATCCACCAGGGGGGTTGAAGACAAGTGTCAGATTGGATACAAGAAGGTTTTGAGTGAAGTTTTTACCGAAAGGTGATGCAATAGTTCTCAGAAACACTTGTATCAAATTTGATGCATTTAGCATTATAGGGTTAAATGGCTGCGCGCAACCGGGCTATTGCTAATATTCCGCTTAGAAATAGCTTTTTGACTGCATGTTTTGAATGCAGTGTCACTGCCAACACTGACAGTGAATTCTGAGCTTCTGATTGTCTGATGTTCTTATCTGTGGAAGGATTCAAATGACTTAAAAAACTGTTATCTTTATTTACACATTAAGTTGTATACAAAAAATTATAAGAATAAAAACAATAATCTTGCATTACGTAGCAACGGGGGTTGGGTTGTTGTGATGAAATACAAGCTCAAATTCAAAACAGAAGGGACATTTCAATGAAAAGACAATCCAATCCTGTCCAATAATTGCTGGTGGAATGTTGTAATCTTGTGTTGTTTCGGGTAAAGGTAATGAGGTAAATATTTGTACTTGGTACTGTTGGAGATGATGGGAAAATCCCATGTTTTTGGATTTGGGCATGTTTAAACATAACACATCACACACACATCAGACTTCCAAAAAAAAACAAAAAACAAAAAACATTTTTAAAAGGAGGCTGTTCTGGCTCTTCCGGCTCTTCTGGTCACTGTGGTTTCTGCCCTCGGGGACAGAGAGTAGGCCTGTGTGTTTTCGTTGGAGGTTGCCATGTCCACCTGTGATAAGCTGACAGTGCCGGCCTGGCTCACTGCTGTGCTCTCACTCTGGGTTTCTGAGTTCGCTCCTGGCTGCGACCTCCGAGTTTGCACCAAACAGCTTTGCAGTCTTCTCCTGATGCTCCCCTGTGAACCAATCCTTGACTCCCTAAATACCCCAAAGCAGATGGGTAAGAAATGGCAGAAGATGATCCCATAGTTGGACACCAGGATGGCGGAAGCCTGGACGTAGGCTCGCTCCTGTCTGTTGGTGATGTAGACCGGGACAAAGCACACCCACACAAACAAGTACATTAGCATGCTGAAAATGATGTAGCCTGTCTCGCTGACCTCGGGAGGAAGCCTCCTGCTTTTGAAGGCCAACAGGAAGCCAAGGAACGCTAGCAGCGCGATGTAACTCAGCATGATACCAAAGCCGATGTACTTTGGACCCTCAGTGCACTGGATGACTTCCACTTTGCTTTCAGGGTCAGGAGATTCCTTATCGAGATCAGGAGAATCGAAGATCAACCAGAGAAGACAGATGATGGCTTGGAGGGCGGTTAAGATGACGATCATGACAGCTGGCTTGTAGTGTTGGATCAGCCGCCTCTGGGTGTTGTGATGAAAGGGAAGGAAAAATGCAAATGTGCGAAAGGCCTTGACCAGGATGCAGGACACGCACAGGGTGAAGCCCAAAGCGTACATGAGCTGGCGGGCCCGGCACAGGTGCTTATCGGGTTTGCCTATGAAGCAGATGACGCTGGCGAAGCTCACCGCCAGGCCGGCAGTCATCACGCACGACAGCTTCAGCTCAGCCTTTCTCACAGACGGGGAGTCGGCGTGCAACAGGAAGGTGGCGAGTGTCGTGAGCAGCAGCAAAACACCAACAGCTGCTGCTGAGATGATGACGATGGGATAAGGCTGGCTCCACCGCAGGAAGGACTCTGCTCTTCTCTGACATTTGGTCGCTTTCTTCTCCGACCAATAGCCATCAGGACAAGGTTTGCACTCTGACTGATCTGTTAGAGATGATCAAAAATGATATTAGTGTCTTGAAATGAGAGATTAGATTGAAAGCAAAGTCAGGACGTGAGTAACTTACCTTTGTGGTCTGCAAATGTCCCCTCTGCACATTCAGTGCAGTTGTAGCAGCAGGACACGTCCAAGATCTTCTTGAAGGTCCCTGGAGGGCAGCTCTCGGAGCACTTAGACAGCGGCACCTGGGAGAGGGAACCAAGAGAATGACCTAAAACTGAGGAGGAAGCGGCGGAGACTAATGGTCTCGCGGGGTTCATGATAAGTGCCACATCTCTATGTGCCTCATCTCTATATGTGTCCCATCTGATGTCATGTCTCGATGTCTCCTCAGCCTGAGCTTGATTAGACTGATTAGACCAGCAGTAGATGGAGCGCCTGCTGCGCCCCTTGTCTCGCGCTTCTGGTCTCCTGTCTATGTGTCACATCTCTATGTGCATCTGGTGTCATGTCTCTATATTATCCTTTCTCTATGTCTCCTGTGTATGTGGCTCATCATGTCTCTGTGTGTCCCTTCTATTGCCGCGTTTCCACTGACGGCATCGGCTCTACTCGACTGCCATTTGTGTGCGTGACCACTGAGAAACAGTAGCTGGACCTGCTGCTACGTTATTTCCTACCTGCTTCTTCGGGGTTGCAAAAAAAGCGGCCCGGTACTTCCAGGTACTAAAAGGTGACGTAGACACATCGCAGACACTGATTGGTTAAGAGAGAACAGCGTCAGCACGTCGTCAACAGCAGCCACGCACTGAGTCAACAGAGCAGCGCTGTTCTTCTTTCTTCTCCTTCTCCTATGTGACAATGGCGGTGAAAAAGGGCACGAACAAACCTTCTTCACGTTGCTCGCAGACAAACGCATACAGAAAGAGCTGGACAGCTCCACTCGTACCCAGTGAGTGGACCAGCAGCTTTCCCAGAAAATGCATTCGCAGCTACAATCGGACCTCCGTGCAGTTCCGTGAAAAGTAAACAAAAGTTAAGCGCGATGGCAGTTTTGCGTGTCATCCAGGGGCTTCTATTTTTGCAGTGGAAATGCTCCCCAAACACAGTACCAGCTCCCAAAAGCGAGTAGAGTCGAGTGGAGCTGATACCGTCAGTGGAGACGCGGCATATGTCTCCCAGCTCTATGTGCCTCAGCTCTATATGTCCTGTCTCAATGTGTCCCATGTCCCCATATGCTGTCTAGGTGTCCCGTCTTTATGTGGTCGCATCTCTATGCATCCTGTCTAGGTGTCCCATCTCTATGTCCCGTGTGTCTATGTGTCCTGTGGGACAGCTGGGTGAGTTCAGCGTCGTCTTACCGAGCTATTTGCTGTTAAGTGCCAGAGGATGTTGTTCACATCCAGTTCTATGGTCCCACTCTGGGCGAGGTATCTCCCGATCGTCTGAAGTCGCCGGTGGTCTCCCTCCCTTTCCCACATGACCAGATCATAACCGTTGACAAAATCGCCGTGTTTGTCAAAGAAGCAGGTGTGGTTGCTCAGTGTGAACCTCACTTTCTTCAGTTCTTCCAGAAGCTGCAAGGGGCAGAATGTTGGTTAAAATGTGAAGAAGACGCATTTTGAAAATTTGCGTTTGATTTGGGCTCTCACCTTCCACGGCGGGAAGTCGGTTTCTCCGGTGCACTCTGAATGGCTGCACTTGAGAAACTTTTTGAGAGCATGAGCTATTGCCCACACAGCAGCTCTGAAGGCAAAGGTGTCGCTCGTATCAAGAGACCTTACGAGGTAGTTATCGTTTTGCCCTTGGGGATTATCGAGACTGCAAACTGTTCCAAATTCATTTTCATCTACAGGACAATAGGACGGAGGACTGTCTGAGTGGCAGTCCGAGCTGCAGTTGAACCGCAGTCTGTTGTATTCTTCAATGAAGTGGTTGTAGCCCCCGGGTGGTGGTGCAAGATTCTCTAGAAAATGATCAAACGATTTACACTTGTCTGCCATAAATGTGAAGCCTAGGATGTCCCCGACTTTGTTGATGCCATTCATATGTGCCAGAGTCCTGCTCCTGGACCAGGAATCACTGCAGATCCATATCCTCGACGTGCGGGTCACAATCATTTCCTTGAAGAGCGCCTCGACCAGCTCGGCCCTCAGGATGAGGATCACAACCTGGGCATTGGAGGAGCGGATTGTCTCTGCCACCGCTTGGATGCGTGGCATGCTGTCGACATGGCCCAGGTTATTTGGCACAACCTCTTGGAAGGCCAAGCATATGTTTTTGTCCTCTGCATCCCGGACGAAGCTCTGAAAAGCTGCTTTCCCGTAATCGTCGTCCCCGTACACGACCCCGACCCAGTTCCACTCAAAGTGAGACATCACTTTGGCCAGCGCTTTGGTCTGATGCACGTCGCTGGGGACGGTTCTCAGGAAAGGACCGAAGCGCAGTTTGTCGCTCAGTATTGGTGCGGACGATGAAGCGCTCACCTAACGAGACGAAAGACGAAGAAATAACGGAATTAGTGGTATTGTTTATGCACCGTGTTCATGGGGGATTAAACCTTAAACCTATTACCTTAAACCTACTATTTAGATCAGTTTCACTTCAAGCACTCACTGCCCATCACATGACCACCCACAGTGGACGTCACCATATAGTACCTACTTGGCCCTGATGGAAGGAGGTGCAGCAGGTACCAGCTTAAAAAGTAGCTGGCAGTACCTGGTTTGGCGCCTTTTTACTTGGTAGTCGAAATGCACCAAAGGTAGAGTAGAGCAGAGCAGAGCAGAGCAGAGCGAGAAGAGAAGAAGAGCAGCATTTTGACTCACTTGTGGGATCATGTAGACGCTGAGCAGTCGGGCCACGGGGATGGACACCTCGGAGAATAGGGCTCCCACGATGGCCTTGACCCTGGGCCGGAAGTCAGTGTGGTTGCACATGGTACTGAGGGAGGAGTTGAACTCCAGCAGGCTCTCCACGCTCTGCATGGCTTTGCCTGCGTCCGAGCACGTGTCGCACATCACGTACCCCAGCGAGACCCCCGGGAGGAGGCCGGCTCGGTTCACCTCCTCCACCGTATGGACCACTGCCATTGATTTCATGAACGACACCAGATCAAAACTACGAGAATGGTACAAAATGATAACAACGGGTTAGATTCCTGATCAAAAGACACATTTAAACACATGCAAAACATTTTTCTTCTGGAGGATGATATATTTAGAGCAAAAGATGGTGACCATTGTTGCCTCATGGATTGCCGGATGTGACCCTGATAGGACAACTTGAGTGGTGAAGGTTGGGGCGAGCAAATTCACTAATTGAGATTCATCCTTAAGAGGGGACTGGGGACGTTTTTTGACCACTTAGAGCAGGGGTGGCCAACCCGCGGCTCCCGAGCCGCATGCGGCTCTTTGCCTGGTTTCATGCGGCTCTAACGTTCATATCGAAGTTTGGGTTTGTGTTTTTTCACATTCCGTATTCGCGAAGCGAATACGCACCTTAATACGGACACACCTCAATACGGCACCTTTGCCAAACGCGCATGCGCGTTAGATGAAAATACCGCTAAGTTTCCCAGCAGGGACAAGATAAACAATTTGTGTCAAGTTCGCCTTCAAAATGGCAGGGAAAAAATGCACAG
>CAESWR010000488.1:267573-280522 GCA_903171835.1 Mullus surmuletus | reverse complement strand
ATACGCCCCCCCCCCCCCAAAAACACACACACACATACACACAGCATTTACTCTGGTTTTGTCTCTTGCTTGCCTTTTTTTTGTTCTTTCCGATCCGAGCCCTTCTATCCTAACATGTCAGATACCAAAGGCAATCAATGATCGTGTTTAAGTCACTATTATTACAATTTTGACTTTAAAAACAAAAGCGTGGGGCCCTAAAGATCTTCACGATGACTTAAGTAAGGAGGAAAGATTTTTTTTCAAAGTCCTGACAGAGTTTCCCGGCTCGTATCTATAATGCGCTCTGGTTTAACCCTCCATTTGAATGTTTTAAAAGGAGAGAGACGAGTGGAAGGAGGGGAGAGCAGAGAAGCTCCCGGGACGCAGCCACGGGCCCAACGTGATGAGTCGGACGGCAATGAGTCGGACACTGATGAATCGGACGGCGATGAGTCGGACGAAGGCAGAGCGGCTCGAACCCAGCGGGGCGACGGCTTCCCTCTGCTTCGTCAACAACTCCACCTCCTCGCCTCCGCCCGGCCCAGCGCTGCCTTCAAACAGCTGCGGTCTGTACGGGAGCGGACGCCCCGCAGCACACACACACACACACACACACACACACACATGCACTGGGCTCCATCTGCAATCCACCAATTGTTATTCATTGCAGATGGCAACAGCAACACCTTTGTGACTAAATAAATATACATGTGTGTGTGTGTAGTAGTGTGTGTGTGTGTTTGTGTGTGTGTGTGTGCTTGTGTGTGCGTGCTGTGGGGCGTCCGCTCCTGGGACTCATCAACCTTGAGATGCTTGAGAGAGGAGCCACAGATAGAGGCGAGCGAGGCGCCACCCGCACCCTCTGCCCCGCCGCAAACAGTGCCGGAGCTGCAGGGGGAGCAGTCGTCCTTTCCATTAAATATCATTCTCCCACCACGGGGAAACGTAAGTGTTGGTGTTCAAAGCAAACAAACAGAGCAGAGCTGACGCCACCACTGGGTAGAAGATCCACAAACTTGGTGTTTGTCAGACAAACCTGTCACCAAACGATTCACTAAACCTTTACGTCTGAAATGCTGGCGCTCACGTGTGCCTTCTAGTGGTGAGACATCATTTTAGCTCCTACACAGAGATATTTAGTCCAATTTGAATATGGAGCATCGAGTCCCTGGATCGAGGCAAAGCATGGTCATTATTTGTGTCTTTCAGCTACGTCATGATGATAGATTTTCTTGTGCATTAACTAATTTAACAACCGACTTTAAGAAACGCTTTTTCTTTCCTCTTCTTTTACCGTGTTGAGCCTCCACTAACGCTGTAACAATAATACAGAGAGTTTATTTCCCAGTGTCTGTATTTAGAGTCACTTACAACAGCTGCCTCTGCCCTAATCCATCAGAGACAGAAAAAAAACAGATTAGTGATGGTCTAACCCCCCCCACACACACACACACACACACACACACACACACACACACACACACACACACACAAACCCAGGATTGCAGCACAGACAGTGCTTTGTTCCAGGCCAGTTTGCTCTGCTGCTGTTCTTAGATATTTATCTAAGTGCTGCAATCTGACCTCAGTGGGAAGGTTGAAAGGACACACACGCATCTCTGGCATCATCAGAGCGCCATTTCATACTCTGAGTTTCATTCAATAATCTCAGCGTTGATCCTCACATATCATTTTTGCTGCTCTGGTTAATAACGAAAAATAGGGCAAAATAACCCTATAGAGTTCCGGGGGACGTTTTTTGTCCAGACCACTTTTTATTTTCAGGCCGTTTTGGCTGTGTTGAATGAATACATTTTTCTGAAAGATATTCATTTTCTTTAGCATTTACAATTCTAGTCTTCTCAGATTAGCCTTAAAATGGCTAAACTACAGACAATCTCTATCATTAGTTCTCACTGCTGAAAAAATCTGAATGCCTCAAATTCAATGCTGCGGCTAATCATTGACCATCTGAGGCTCTAATAAAAATATTACTACTACTACTACTTAACAAACTGGCATATAGAGGGTTAAAACCCTCCCAAAGAATTAATATTCAATATATTGAGAACTTTTTTTAAGGAATTCTTCAGTGCTACACAGACCCAGAACACGGTTTTGAATTCTGAGCTTCATTCAATTTGATAATCATCCAAGTGCCCTGTGTGTGTGTGTGTGTGTGTGTGTGTGTGTGTGTGTGTGTGTGTGTGTGTGTGTGTGTGTGTGTGTGTGTGTGTGTGTGTGTGTGTGTGTGTGTGCGTGTGTGTGTGTGCGTGTGTGTGTGCTGCCGGCCGCTGAGGTCACTGACTGCTGACAATAACTTGATGGTTAGATGAGGTTACACTACGCCTCTGAGTCTCTTCTAATCCCGCGCCAGTTACAGGTCACCCATTTAGGCAGATTAACCTTAAACTACTGTTTCCACGGCGATCCGGCATTGGCGGCACTCGCACGCTGTAAGCTGTGTGCCGGGATGTTGCTATTAACGACACAAACGTGCCAAGAGCACCTCATCACACCCGCTATCGATGCGCTTCCTCGTGCTTTCCGGTGGCTTCTCTATTACGCTGACCCGCTTGCTAGTTTTGTTTATAGTTCTCGATGTAGCTGTAAACGCGGCGCGGCGCTGCCTCGTAACGTGCGGTTTTAGATTTGATTTAGGCGTCCGAGCCGACTTGCAGTTGTGCGTTTCCTCGGAGAAGCTTCACAGTAATTGGCTTCAAAGCGTCTGAGCAGCGTGATGTCAAACGCTTGAGACGCTGCCTGTGCTCTCTGAGGTGTGTTTTCCTTGTTTCACACTCAAACTCAGATGATGCTGCTTCCAGTTTAGCGTTACGTCCTTGCAATTGATGAACCAGCTGGTCAGTGTAAGTCTGTCCCCCCACACCCCATTTGTCCACACTCCATTCTTACCAAAGTTGCACTTCCTTGTACACAGAAGGCCTCATACCATTTTTAGTAATAACATATAATCCTTTCTAAGTATCATATTCTTTATAACTCACATCAGTTCACTCAGATATAACTTCCCTTAACGAATGTGCACCAGCTTTCCCAGGGTTTGTGCCAGACTCTCACCTCACTACAGGGTGGAGGAGGCTGCCACTACCAGCTGCAGTGAGCAGAGACCTCCCCGGAAGGAGAGGAAGACGACCTTGAATCCCGAGAAGCTGCACATCATAATCAACGGAGAATGATGCGATCAATCGGCACACACTAACAAAACACTGGGTCAGGGAGAGAGAGAGAGTCGGACTTTGTGAACCGACACTGACTGTTATCGGTTAGGGGGGCGAAGCCTCGACCCAGAGCTCTGTCATTGTTCTCAACTTCTGTTAATAAACATTTTTGAAGATCATCTACGGCTCAGACTCCAGATAAACGAACACGCAGGGCGGATCGACACACAGCCACCGAGTAGGCTGATTCAGCCCGACATCAGTCAAACCCTGCACAGGTCATTAGCCACATTAGCAGTTTAACTACATTGGCTGCATTAAGGCCATTAGACACATTCACTACTTTCACGGCATCACCATTTGTAAAACGGGGGAGGATTGGCATGCCTGTGATCCCACAGCCTCATTTTCCAAGATTTTAGAAATATGTGAACATAGGGCTGATCCTGTGAAGCTAATTTGTTCTGAAAAGAGCTAGCCAGATGTAACTGCCTTTTGCCAGTGGTGAAGGAAAATCTGGGTTACCAAAGTTCAGCACAGATCTGCTGGCAGCCCGGCCCACTCACGTCTGCGTGCACATGTAAGCTGATTTACAATCACGCTCTCTGGTGGTCCTGGTCTGACTTCATCTGGGGTCCCGGAGGCCACTTTCGATCTTAAGTGTTTATATACATTTCATTTATTTGGACTTGCGTGCATGTAAAAACACATTTACTGTATCCTAAAGGTGTTATTGACTGATTTAACAAGGCAAGACCCTAAATTCTTACTGCCCCAGTCAGAAATGGAACAACATGTTGCTCTGCTTTGTAATTAGGATAATTAAGAGACTCATTTAGCAAAAGCCAGCGTCAGGTTAGTAGGATTTCTCCTCACTGCACGCTCTTCATCACCTTCATTGTGGCGCTGTTTGCCTGACTGAGGTCACACTCCACAGGTTATGCACATTTGTGATGTCACGGGATGTGGCATTTTAATACACTGCAAATTTGTTGCCATGACAAGCATTCGTGCCGGTGCAGGGTTCAAGGAATTCAAGCGCACTGACGAAAGCTGCCATAAATTACTATCAATACCACATAATATTTACATCAGCTTGTGTAATTATATTAAAATCCAAGATGAGCTCGGCTGCGGTCGAGTTGGCTTTAATGCAGTGATCATAATTAGGAGTCACCTCACAGGTCTGCAAAGTAATAGAGTGTAAACGAATGTGTGAGGTGGAAATCTTGGTTGAAGAAATCAATACAAATATTTCTGCGATCGCTGCGATCGCTCCCTGCGGACCCAACGGAACCAAGTGCAATATGAAAGGAGATGTTGGAATCGATGGTGCTGTCAACTCGACATAAGGGTGAGTGACTGAATCCAAAGGGCGCTGAAGTGAAATATCTGTGATAATGTTGGTTTGTGGTTGTGAAAGGACGGACAGCTCCATTAAAACGTACACTGTCATTGCTGTTCCCAATTGTAGCGGTTTCATCATAAAAAGCTGCACCTGCCACAGAAACAAGTAGCTGTTGGGCGGGTAGATGGATTGTTGCAGTACTTGGAGAGAAAGTACACACAAAAGTCTTTCTTTTGTTGTTATTTTTTACCAAAAAGTAATTGGGTTGCGTCCCCTCACTGAACTTGTGAAGCATCATAGCGAGCCCCCGCAGGGGACATTTTGGATCCATCATGCTTATACGGTAGCTCAGAAGGACAATCTTGAACCCACAATGCACCTCCTCACCACCTGTGACAGTGACGCACCTGAATGCTGGTTGCCACCATGTTGCCATCCGTGGAAAAACAAGAGGAAGTAACAAGGAAACAGTCGTAGTAGGCGCAGAACTATAAGAAGAAGAAGATACCTTGGACACATGCGAGTGCAGCTGGAGCAGTGTTGGGTATGTATGTATCGACACAGAGGTTTAGTTGTAATGAAGGTTAGCCGAGCTAATCACTGCTAGCTAACAAGCTAGCAAGATTCAGGTGTCAGACGTTGGTGTGTGTGTGAGCAGTCAGAGGTAAACACCTATGGTTAGACCTGTTAGCATCCCGACCCCTAGGTTGCTAGTGAGCTCCCGCAAAGTCTTTGTTTCCAGGGCTGTTTGGCCCCGCCCCTCAGCCCTGCCCCTCCATCCAGAGGAGAGCTGGGAGACCCCGACCCCTTACGTGAACACCTTCAACTAAGGAGAGGGGCTAAGGGGGGGGGGGGGGACTGGGATTCGGCATTAGAGTCGGTGCCTCTGTGTTGCTCGGCATGCGACCAGTAATAAGTACCATCTGGGAGGAGAGTCTCCTCAGCAAAAGCCCCTAAACCACATTGTGACAAAGAGCTCCAGCAGCTGTCGTAATTATTCCATTCAAGGGCCACCAAGAACAAATGGCGAGGAGGATAAATTGGAATAATGACAAGAACACTGGTCATTTCCTGTTTCACACTGACACTCAGCACTTTGCTGTAACCAGGGAGAGGGAGGGTGTGCTCTCAACTGTAAAGCAGCCGTGATTGAATTGATTTGTCTGCATCAGCCATGTATCATGTGTCTCACTGCGCTGTCTTCAGCCGCAGCATTGCCGACGCCTTGAGTAGGCGCCGTGAATGAAGCTTTGCAGAACTTAAAGCTTAACTTTAAGAGTTTACCTGTAGACGATCACATCAAAAAAACTAGTGGGATTCCGATTGGCTGTCAAATATGATGTCTTTACCTAATGGACTTCATCACTCTTGAATAAAAAAGTAGAAGGAAAGTTGTACTTACATGTAGTTCTCCACAAAGTGCTGCAGAAAACACACATTATTTAGGAGGGGGAAGAAAAGCCTCTAGGTGTGATGTATCTGCATTTCTTTGACACATGAGTTTGGTCCCTTGCTATCTTTTGCAGTGCAGCCTGGGTAAAAGTTTCCAGCTTCCATTTATGTAAGGGTGTGATACTTTTTTAGGGTCACATTGTCCCCAGCAGGGAAAACAAACACATACAATAAACTCCAGTGACAGTGGCAAAACAATAGAAAGACAAAATGAGGCCAGGAGCGGCCTCTCCGGGAGCCTCTCGTATGAAAAGTGTGCACTTTTGTTTGCTCACTCGGCAGAGGAGAGCTGCACTTTCGCTATTCATCTGTCAATTAGTCTGTCCACATGCCTAAAGGACACAATATACGTCCATGATGTGCGATCACACGAGGCAGCCGACCCCCCAGGGTTGCAATTCATTACTGCGATATGCAATCCTTCCCCCGGGGCCGAGCCGGCGCTGCGATGCTCCACGCACCGTATCTCCCCACTGCTGATATCACAATCTGTGGAACTCAAGGAGAGTTGGCGGTCTTTCACACACACACACCCCTTCCCCCCTCACCGATCCACGGGCTCCCATTACAACGATGTCATCAGTGTACATCTTATCTGGACCCCCAATCCAGGTACACACAGCCCCCAACCCGACACCACTCATCATAGCTATCTGTTAGTGGAATCAGAAAAACTCGCACATGAGCCTTCCCTGAGCCCCGCCAGCCAGAGTGTCCGACAAGGTTTGATTCCTGGCACAAGACTAGACAAGACTTTTCCACGATATTCTTCAACAGATTCATAATATGTGAGATAAAACAGACATTTGGTTCTTCAACATGAGTTTTAAAGCTACATAATCATATTATATTCAGGTGGAGTTTTGACAATCAAAGGACAAGCCAGCACCCTTTAGCCGCTACAGATAGCTGGCATTGCTCAAAACAAAGACACTGTCGAAAGCCACAAACACAAAACTCAACAGGGGGATTTAACACATCGAATGCTTACTTTTGTTTTTTTATCCACGGTTTTTACTGAGATTTCTACTGAGACTTTCTACTACCTCTGGAACTCAAGAGATCTGGATTTGAGTGGTTGCTAGAGTCTTTAATCCGGCCCGCAGAGCCTTCACAATAACTTCTCCAAATGCCAAAGGAAGAAGGTTGTCAGCTTGATTGGTTAGAAAAAGTGTCAGAGCCCCCCCCCCGCATTCACCTAGCATGCTATCATGTCCTCTCAAGAAGGTGGGGCCAAACATCATTTGGAGCTTCAACATCCATCTCCGGTTGGACCAGTTTACAGGCTTTTCAAATATTTTCTCTGTCAATTGTCCATCAAGCATGAGTTTTAGTTCACCTCCAATCCTCCTTGGGGGTCAGTTTCCCGCATCACCTGTTCATCAAGATCTAAAGCCCAATGTGGCCCTTCAGACATGATCATCGCTGCCACAGAAGATCTGCCATGTTCTTGTGCGCTGGGTGAGTCAGTCTAGTTTTAATTGAAGCTAATGTTGAGTTAGCTTTCATTCTTTATAGCTGATTGCTATGTAAACTGAGTCAACCAGCAAAGGTTGACTTGTGTTTATGTGCAGTGCTGCAGGATATCAGAGAATATTCCAGATTTCTGCATATTTATTGGTTAGGACATTTAGGATAGTGATTTCAGTGGCACCGCTTTTTGGGTATCAGACAGATCAGATGGGAATAAGTTTACACATACATGACTGAAGTTAAACTTTGAAAAACCCTGAGCATCTCTGGACAGCAGAATCTCTTTGCTGTTTTTCTGTTTTTCTTTTTTTTTTTCAGAGCAAACTGTGAAACTCGGTCGTGTTAAATGGTTTCTGAAATTAATTCTCTTTGCAGACTCAAATCCAAGTTACAACAAAGGAATAAATATTGCATAATTTATATTATTTTCATTTCATTCCTTTTATCCAGCAGCAGAATCACGCCCACGCTAATAACTTGTTTATTTTTTCTAAATGATGAAAAAGCCTTTGAATCTTGAATTTGACACAAATTCCCTCTTTTTTCAGAGCACTTAAACAAGGAGACCAAAACAAACCAGCTGGGTGTGAGGTTAAAATGTGTGGGGTTTATGTTGTTGGGTTTTTCACATTAAAACACAGACATAAAAACGAAAAAGGGATAAAAGTTGATATGTATATACAGTATATATATATATATACATATATACATATATTATATATGTGCGTATATGTATTACCCTTAAGAGCTCCTTAAAAAAATCGTCTCTCAGGACCAGAAACGTCCCCTCCCGAAAAACTGCTGTAAAAATAACATATATTTGTATTTTTTCCACTTTAAATGAGTCAATCTTTGTAACCAACTTCAGCCTGAAATAAATCTATCAAATATTAATTATTTGTGGGGATTTTAACCCTTTAAATGCCAGTTTGTTTACATAATTCCACAATATTTTAACCGGAAAAAATACAAAAACTCAATAACAATAATTTCCATCCAATGCAATTCAAGAAGGATTTAAAGATTATTATTGTATTATTTTCATTAGATAGATTTTCATAGCAAACTCTCTTATTAGTTCGTGGGGACAAAAAGCTTCTCCCTCTAAAAGACTGCTGTAAAAATCTCATATATTCATATATAGTCAGCCTTGTTAATCAGCTTCATCCTGAAAGACACATATCAAATATCTTTTACCTTACCTTTTACCTTTTACCCTCTAAATGGTTCAAAACCATCTGGACAAAAAGTGTTCTAGGAACTTTTAAGTGTTACATTTTGAGACACCTAACACACCAAGACAACAAAACACATCGGAACACAAAATGCCGGCAGCTCAGTTTGAGGCACCAGAAGTGAGAAAATTCCCTCTCCTCCCTCACTCGCGCCGCTCTTTGGCGAATGTGTGCTGAAGCGGGCGAGTGTGAGATTCTTCCCTTTGGGACGCCATGTTGTGTTGCTTTACTGTGTCTGCGCGCACGCTGGTCGTGTCCGCGCAGCTTTACTGTGTGTGTCTGCGCAGCCTGACGGCCTGTCATCACGTTAGCACTGCGGCGAGTCATTAATATGTGGAGACGTTGAACATCAGATCTGTGAGCGAAGCCTCGTCTGAAGCAGCGTGAGACACTTGTTTGTCATCTGGATGGTTGTGGCTGCTGCTGACGCTGCTGTCTGTGCGCTGCAGACTAACGTTAGCCTCTGTTGTTGTGGTGAGCGGGTGGTCTACAGTGGTTACCCACCATAGATAGATCTCCCCCAGCTTCTCCAACACTCTCTGACTGACATGCAGTCATTGTGGTCGGTGAGCTCGTGTCCTTTTGTGTTGTTGTGTGTTTGGCCTTCATTACTATTACTATTACTGTTACTGTTACTGTTACTATCACTATTACTATTACTATTACTATTACTATTACCACAGCCATCGCCATAAACACACCCTCAACATTAGCGCATGGTGATGCATCCTCTCACCTATACATGTCTCTGCTCTCCCTGAGAGGAGCGTGGAGGGGGCGTGGCCAGACGCCGCTCACGAGGATTTAAAGGTACAGACACAGAAATGGTCCGTTCTCAGCAGAGCTCACAGAGCCACTTCTAGAGCGGCTGAAGTTCAGGACCAAGGCTGGGTTTGGGGTGAAACACTTTGAATACGCTGTTGTTGGACCTCTGACACCTTTATGAAATTGTTGATATAATATAGTATAGAGCAGGGGTCACCAACGTTTTTGACACTGAGAGCTACTTCATGAGTCCTGACTCTCACGGAGGGCTACCAGTGTGATACACTCTTCTGAAATAACAAATTTGCTTTGACCTTTGAACTACAATAGGTCAGAATTCACCTAAACGTATCTAAACTACATTTATAATCATGTTTTTTTGTGTTTTCTTTTAAGATATTATCATTTTCAAATCGATATAATTGCAAGAGTGATTAAAAATGAATAGCAACAGAATAAAATAACATATTAGAACAGGCCTGCGGGCTCCTCATGTGGTCTTTGGGGGCTTCCTGCTGCCCGCGGGCACCTCGTTGGTGACCCCTGGTATAGATAATATAGGACCTTTAAAGTAGCACTAGATACGTTTTGTAGTTTTCAGTAATTACTGGATACTGAGGCTTTACATATTTTGCTGATGTCTGTATTCCAATTCATTCTAACAGTGTGATATTTAAAGGAAACACACACTCTTCCTTAGACACATTTTGAGGCAGCCCAAAATGTGCCTTGAACTCGGGATTTTAATCAGATTTCTTGCAGAGACACGCACATTTCAGCAGCTTAAACTGAGGCTGCTAAGCTACATCACAGTAATTCGCAAGCTGTTACTGTAAGAACAAAGAATTGCATAGTGTTGCTTTAATCTGAGTGAGTGGCTATAAATCAAGGAGCAAGCGGCCTCCTCTGTAGGCTTTAATGCCACTCATGCAAGACGCTGCTCTGATGTAACGCTCTCCCGGCCGCGTCTCCATCCACTCGCTTGCTGTGGACATTTGTGAGTCAAATTCAGCTTTGGCCTCCTGTGAGTAACTCGGCCAGCATTGTTTACTCAGTGAATGTGCGGCGGCGCCTGGCGAGCGGGGCCCCGTGGCGCTGATGCTGATGAGACGTAGGAGCGAGCGTCCTCTGGTCTGGGACACACACCTGCTCTTCCTCTTTCTGCTGCTGGATCTTAATCACTGTCACTGATACTTAAACATTGTGATGGTGCTGCAAGAAAAATATGTGCACTACATATATTTTACAAAATATACATCTGCGTTTTGATTAGCTTGCAGAGCAGAAGCCGATGAATAACAGTGGGAGTCGTGTGTGTGTGTGTGTGTGTGTGTGTGTGTGTGTGTGTGTGTGTGTGTGTGTGTGTGTGTGTGTGTGTGTGTGTCTGCAATGCAGGCAGTAATGAATTATTTTGCTAAAATGGCAGATTTGACTTCAACTGGTCTTATTTTGACATCTGTATTTAAAGGTGCACAATGTATTTTTGGAACATAAAGTTGTAGCTGTGAATTTGATATTTCCCATATGAGCCAAACTCTTCATCCGTGCGACTCCAGCAACTAGACGGAACTACTTTCTGCAACAGAGAAACCAGGCTGTAACGGGACGCAGTGGAGGAAAAGTCACTGCTGATGAAGCTCACTGATGGTGAGGAGCTCATACACATACATGGAGAAAAACACCAACTAGCCCTTTAAGCAAACTCATTGTGTGACTAAGTCTGCTACAATATATATTAGAAAAACTATATAATTCATCATTGATTTAACTGAATATTTCTGAATTTGTTTGAACAGCATTGAGTGAATTTTCAGTTGTCTGATTTTTCATGTGGGAAAGTTCAGAAGAGACTGAAGTGTGGAGTCCCAGTGGTTTAGCTGCTCATCCATCTCGGTGGAGGCAGAGAGGAGCTCGACTGGTGTGAGGACAAGAGTTTTCGGTTCCTCAGAAGAAGATGCTGGATGAAGCTCTCAGCAGAAGCGCAGCTCCCACTTTTAGAAGCATTGAGACGCATTTTTTCAGGACATCAAAAAGTCCAGAGTTGTCTGGAACTTTGCTGGTGCACCGGTGCTCCTGGGAAATTGCTCCTCTGCATCTTTGACTCACTGACATACCTGGTTTTTGCACGTATAAAACTTCACGTACATGCTGAGAAAAAGGATGAATATGTGGCTGTTTTTAAACATCAGCTCCCTCCACCAAAAAGGCTCCACCTCTCATCTGTCGTGGTGACGGAGACAGCAGGTGGCGAGAGCAGCCAAACCCGCTGACCAACCCCACACACCGCCACTGACAGCGACCCTTGGAACACAGAAGGACGCAGAAACCAGCCCTTTGTGGGCTGCAGCCTCGTTCCTCCATCGCAGAGAAGCGTTACGACATCTTCACCACAGACACCGTCACCGGGGCAACCGACGCCCGCAGGTGCAGTCCGGCGGTGCACGCAGAGATCCTGTCAATACTCACACGCTCCTCAGGAGCGCGTTCATGGTCAGAAACATCTGCGCACATCAGCGAGCCGAGTTTGGGGTCTGAAGTTGAGCAGCAGCGCCTTTGATCAGGAAGTGGAGGTGCTGACCCACACACACACACACACACACGCACGCACCCACACACACACACACACACACACACACACACACACACACACACACAAGCACTGTTTGTACTTTCCATGATGTGTTAATGTGGGTTGATGTGAGAGGTGCCATCGCAGACGACCCAGAGGTGGAGAAGTATGCGGCATGCATCAGCACTCCGCTGCAGCCCAAGGTAAAAACACACACATACAAACAGACACACACACACAGACACACAAACATCCTGAGAGACGGAGGAGTTTCTCATCACCGTGGAGCTTCGTCAGGATGTCCCGTCCTGACGGAGAGCGCACTGCGTGTTCCCCGTCGTGTTCTTATGCTGAGCACATTACTCTCCCTCTGTGGAGTTTGTGCGGCAAACAAAGGCATTAGCCGCCCTTCAGCGCTTCCCCTCCTGCTCACGGTCAGCCGGCGCCACAGCTCTGCCGCTCCTCATCAGCGCCGTGGAGCCCCAATGAGGCGGCCGTATCTGCATGGCAACAGCATCCCGACTCAGAGAGCCGAGCCGAGCCGAGCCGAGCCGGTGCTGCCGCCCGCCCAGCGTTAACCTGCTCCCACAAACGTCCGTTCTCAGCTCTTTGCTCGTCCGCTGCACTCTTTGTGTTAACGCTCCACTGTGTGACGGATGGGCTCCTCCCTTCCTACGGCAGTCAGGCTTTAATGAGCTGCTGCCTGCGCTGTCTTATTGTATTATTGATTATATACTATTGGTTTCCATTTCTTGTTGTACTTCATGTGACGTGCTTAACATTTAGAATAAGAGAGTAAAGACACGAGTAGAGTATCAGTAGAAAGTAGTAATGAGTAGAGTATCAGTAGAGTACAAAAGTATAAAGTAACTCGAGTAGAGTATAAGTGGAGTGTAAGAGTGTAAAGTAATAATAATGATATTTTGTGAAGTCTTCATTGATCGAT
>CAESWR010000488.1:222167-232977 GCA_903171835.1 Mullus surmuletus | reverse complement strand
CCTCCTCCTCTGTGGGTGGACATGACTCGGCTAACGCATAACGCATGCGTCTGTATGTAGAGTGCTCTAAGTGCTGTTACAGGCCATTAGCCATTAAACAGCAGCCGAAACAGAAAGGATTCCAGAGAACAAATGAAAAGTAAAGAGCAGCGTGACTCTGCAGAAGTGGGAAGAGGTCGGAGCCAATTGGAGAAGGTGGGGCGGAGCTTCTAAAGTTCAGCCAATGATACCAATGATACGTGGTGAGGCTGTCTCTGATACACAGTCTGAATTAAAGGTTGTTTTAACTATTAAGAGCGCCTTAAAAATATATTCTCAATCATCCATCAGAACAAAAAACATCCCCTCCCTAAAACTGCTGTAAAAATAACATACATTAAAGTTTCTTCCACTTTAAATGAATCAGTCTTTTTAATCTACTTCAGCCTGAAATATATATATCAAATATTGATTATTTTAACCCTCTAAATGCCAGTTTGTTTACGTAACTCTAATTGTAAACGTAACTCTAATTGAAAAAAAAGCTCAAATAATCTCCATTGAATTTGAGGCATTCTGATTTTTTCTGCAGTGACAGATTTTTATAGCAAACTCTCTTATTAGTTCCTGGGGACCAAAAGCGTCTCCTTCCAAAAGACTGCTGTAAAAATATCATATATTAATGTTTTTTCCAACTTTAAATGAGTCAGTCTTGTTAATCAGCTTCAGCCTGAAAGATACACATCAAATATCACATATTTTTTAGGGAAACCATCTGGACAAAAATGTCCCCAGGAACTCTTAAGGGTTAATCAGAAGAGCGGAGAGAGTCGTCACAGCTGCGATTAATGTGAGTCTGTGTGACGCTGCCTCTTCTTCCTCAGGCAGTCTGACTGTTTCTCCAGAGAAATTCCGAGGTGGGAGGAATAAATTACGTCTTCACAGCGATGGAGGCCGGACCCTTTAACGCCGCCACAGTAAATATTTCTCACTAATAAAAAAAACGATATGTTGGCAGAAACATCGGGGAGCTGGGACCCCGAGCCGCCCACTGAGCTCGCCGCCGCCGCTGTGCAGCACAGAAAAACCGAGAGGAAGAGGAGAGGAATCCCAAGGCCAGGATCTTTAAAATAAGTGTGTGTGTGTGTGTGTGTGTGTGTGTGTGTGTGTGTGTGTGTGTGTGTGTGCACGCATAATGAGATGGAGCGGCGAATCAGCTGGCTGAAACAGAGCTCCATTCATTAGGGAGCAGCAACGACAGCAGAGCGGCCGGGAGGCGCTCGCGGACTCGCCTGCTCGATCTGCCAAAGTAAATACGATCGCTTTTTATTCAATCTCTGTTTTCCATTCATTTCATGAAGCCGCACGGAGCTCGGAGACAAACAAACAAAAGGCTAAAGCGTCTCGCGAGGGCTGCAGGAGACGCCCGAGGACAGACCGAGGACAGACCGAGCAGGTCGGCCCGACCGAGCAGGTCGGCCCGCGCTGCCAATGGCTCGTCATCAGCGAGTCAGCTGCAGCTCAGCACAGTGACCCTCTGAGGGGGGGGGGTCTTTGCTCTGCCCCCCGCCTCTTTGTGTCTCGCTCATTCCTTCACCTGAGCCGCTCGGCGTCTGATCACTGCATGGCTGCCCCTGCAGCCGGACTCGGGCTGCAGCAGCTGCCCTCAGAGAGCCGCCGCAGCTCCGAACTCTCCGCAGCTGTACGTGTCCTCAGCAAACCTCAGTCACATTCCACTTTGAGATTGTTGCAGCCTAAAATAAATGATGTTGCGGGAGCTTTTTCAAAAATCTGTAATGAAAGTTGCGTTGTAATTAAAATGGAGTAACATGTTAAATCTGAAGTTATTATGGACCAATCACAGCCCTCGCGTACACATCTCGGCGACGCCAGGGTTCTGCTTTGTTTTCTTTGGCAGTAATTGTTGTGGAACGTTGAACTTGTACATCCTGCTTCTCTTGAACGTAAACACAGAAGTAAGGCAGAAGGTCGTGTTTCCACGCCAGCTGCCAACGATTGGTCAAAGCTGCGGGTAAGTTGTGCTGATTGGTTAAATTGCACAATTTGCGGGAATTGGTTGAATTTGCCTTGATGTTGCAAATCACCGCATGGCAAAGTCCCGGAGGGTCTGACTAATACAGTGCTCCTCAAACCTTTATGGTCATTCCCCACTTTGAACAAATGGGGATTTTCAAGCCCCACGGCCCGACCGCTGACTTAGAGAAGCACCGGTCTAATCAGAGGTAGCACACACGCCCAGCAGACGACAGGGGAGACTCCTGATTGGCTGAACAAGATCAGAGCAGCGTCTTTTACTGGTTACTCAACCTGCAGCCATTCATCAGGTATCTGTGGCCACAGAGCACGTCTAGTCACACTCTTAAAGCAACAATATGGTCCAATCACAAGCTGCGTTCATACCAGACGCAACGTTTCTGGTGAGTCAGTCGCATCACATGACCGTTAATAGCTCATGATGTCACCGTGCTGCCTGACGCCCTCGTGGCTTCAGTGACTTCACGCCACTAGGTTCTACTTAACGAAACGTTGTGTGTGATTTTCCAGCAGTGACTGAGACGGCCTCTATTAGCGCTCTGGACTGGATGTACAAGTCACAGGAACGCCGGAAAAACACACGATTACACGCCACAGCAACCCGCCCCCCCCCCAGGTGTCGGCAGGTGACATCAACGATCTCTGAGCAATACGGCGCCCAGTGAAGCCGGTACAGGCAACGCTGATTGGACGTCGCGGCACAGACACAGGACCATCGACTGGTCGCCCAGGTGGCATCAGTGGCGTCGGGTGTGAACGCAGCTTTAATGTTGTTTTGGTGCAGCAGTATTTTTGTAACACGTTACATTTGTCCAAGAATGTGTAAATGTGCCCCCCCCCCCCGCCCCCCTTCAAGATGACATGGATTACTAATCATGTTCATATTAATCATCTTCTTGAACTTGGCTGTGCGCTACAAATAAGTTATTTGTGAGCATGTTCTCCTCCATGGTGCCTCCCCCCCACACACACACACACACACACACTCTCCGTCAGCGTCGGTCACTGAGAGCCGTAATGAATTTCCGTCCGTCAGAGCAAAGTGAATATTAAAAATCAAATCATCCAAAGGCCGACCAGAGCGCTCGTAAATCTGACGGCTTAAGAGTGCAACATTTCATGGCCACATTTCACGTCGGAAACAGCTGACACAGGCCTTCTGTGGCTCACACACACTCTCACACACACACACTCACACACACACACACACACACACACACACACAGACACTCACAGACCCTCCTGCTGTCCCAGGGTCCCAGCGTCCCCCCACAGAGACAAATACTGCAGGTTATTGACTAGATATTGGGAATTTAGCGGAGCGGCGATGGCAGCGCGGGAATAAGCAGCTTAGAGCGACTGCTCGCGCGGCGGAGCCTCCTCAACTATTTAGAACTCTGCGGGAATTCTGATGAGAAAAGGATATTCTGATTAGAAGATGGCATCTGAAAAGCTTTTCTCTGACCATTTTTTTCAACATTTTTTATTCCTGCCACAGTTGCGTGACCTCGTTTCAGGAAACAAAGCCTCTGCCGTCAGGGCGAATGATCCCATTTGCGAGGATCCTCACGTTACTGATGTGAGGAGAAGCTGAAGCGACAGGAATTGCGGCAGGAAGCTGCTGCAGGAAAACACGTCTATTGCTAACATGCAAATGTCTTCTCCCACACTCATTACTGCTGGCTTTGATTTGAACCACACTGGAAACACACCAGCCTCTTTCCTTTTGGACCTTTAGGATTTCTGTTTCACTATTTCTTCAATAATCATTTCACATCAACCCCTAAGAGTTCCTGGGGACCTTTTTTGTACAGAACAATATTTATTGTCAAGCCATTTTGTCTGTGCTGAATGAATATAGTTATATTTTCTAAAGGATATTCATGTTCTTTAACATTTAAAATTCTGGTGTCTGTTCTCAAATTAGCCTTAAAATGGCTAAACTACAGACAAACTCTCTCATTAGTCGCCTCAAATTCAATGTTGCTGCTAATCATTGACCATCTGATGCTCTAATAGTAACACGTTTTAAATCCTCCTTGAATTGCATTTCATGGAAATGATTTGAGTTTTTGTATTTTTCCAATTCAAAATACTGTGGATTCCGTAGACACACTGGCATTTAGAGGGTTAAATGCTTTATAGAACATTTTCATAAAAACGGATCATTCTTGAAAAATAATACACCCACAGAAGGTCTAAAGGGGTGTAGAATAAAACATTTTTTAGTCAAAAATAATAATCTAATACATTTTTACGGGTCTGAAAATTGACTGGAAATGTCTTCAGCTCCCGTTTGACAAACAGCGAAGCAGGACGAGAGGGAAGACTGGTGTCAATAATAAAAAAGAGCTGCTAGTTTAACAGGAGCTTTTTGAGGCCGACTAAAACGATGGTAATCATAAACAATTACAGGCGCATTCAGTGGTGAAGAAAAAAACACCACCACTCGCTGTCATGTAACCGTCAGCTTTTGCGATCTAAATATGTTTTACACGGTGGTTGTTGCAGTGTGTAGTGACGTCAAAGGGCACAAGAAACAACCCATGACGTTACCACCAAAGACTCCTCGCACGACATCACGGCTGCTCCACCGCACACATGGAGCCAACCTGGCAACCAGTACAACGGAAGGTTGGAGCGACAGCAGTAGAGTGTGAGTGTGCCACCTACTGACTGGGAGGAAGAACGCAGCCACAGATACAAGAAAGAAACTCCCTTTAGCAGAGGAAACCTGGAATACACAACTTTCTCCATTTGGGTGGAAATGACTAAATGGTTGATTTATTGATTTTTTATAGATTATTGTATCTATAATGTTGGATTGATGGATTGATTGAAGGTTGAAGGTTAGATGGAGGTGTGCATTGAAATACTCTCAAAGAAAAATAACATCAAACATGCAGTAGGTGGAGCAGGAAGGTGATGTTCAAGTGAGTCTGAGAACATAGTGTGAGGAGCTAATCCTCTCTGCATCCTGGGTATCTGTTAGCATTATGGGCTGGAGGCCAACCCCCCCCCCCCCACACCCCCCCCACACACACACACACAAACAGTAATTTATTCATGATTCATGATCCTTCCTCCGACAGGTCGGCACTCACCGAGCCAGACAGCAGAGACAGCAGTCCCTCAGGAGCAGCTCAACAACGGCCACAGCCTCATTTCCTGTCCTCGTCCAAACCAACTCTGTGTGTGTGTGTGTGTGTGTGTGTGTGTGTGTGTGTGTGTGTGTGGGCGTGTGTGCTTGTGCGTGTGTGCAGGTGGGCTATGCTCGCCTTACAGCTCTGCTCAGCTGCTGGCGTCCTGCGTTACCTACGGGCGATTCCGGTGCATGTGTGTGTATGTGTGTGTGTGTGTGGGGGGGGGGGGGGCGGTTGGCCTCCAGCCCATAATGCTGACAGATACCTTGGTCTCCCCCTCCTCCCCTTGATCTCCCCCTTGTCCCTCCAAACAGAGTTTGGACTCCCACTACGTCATCAAACGTTGTTGCTAGCCGGCTTCTACGTCAGCAGAAGCCTCAAGTCACACACAAACAGTCAACATGCCGTCATCAACAGCAATAGTTGCCATGGTTATGGTGTTATTGGACACATGCGAGTGCAGCTGGAGCAGTGTTGGGTATGTATGTAGTTTAGTTGTAATGAAGGTTAGCCGAGCTAATCACTGCTAGCTACCAAGCTGAGTGGATTCAGGTGTCAGACGTTGGTGTGTGTGTGAGCAGTCTCAGGGGGGGGGGGACTGGGATTCAGTCTAAAATACTCAAAAAAGTCAATTTGATGTGTGTGTATTTTCATGCCTCAGCTTTCCATAGCTTTGCTTCTTTTCTTTGATTTTTGCCTCTCCAGGTTTTTTTTATGGTTATTTGTTGCCAAATACACTTATTTTTTACACACTGCTCCTTTAAAGTAGTGACCATGATCTATAGGCAGTAATGAGGAGAGCCATCAGTGTGTGTCCTGTATCAATATATTTTTTTGAATTCTCCAGAGTAATGAGGCTGTTTCGAGTTGCAGCGCTTCCAGTCTGCTGAGAACTCGGCACGTTGTTCTTTGCCAGTGTGTAACGTTAAGAGGCTGGCTGTGACTTTTTCATTGCCTGATGGCGGCACGGACGCTCGGCCTTTCCTTCAGCAGCGCTCCCAGTGGCCGCGTGGTGTCGGAAACAACCTCCCACACACGGTGACCGCACACACACGGTGACCGCACACACACGGTGACCTCACACACACAATGACCTCACACACACAATGACCGCACACACACAGTGACCGCACACACACGGTTTAAGGCTGTTTGTTGTTTTATGGGCGGCTGGATGTAGGTCAGACACGCTGACACTTGTCAGATAGATGCAGTTGCGCGTGTGGTGTTGGAAGCGGCGCTCTGTAATCCTACTGTGCACACTGGAGCGGGATTGGCTAATCTCACCCAGATGGTCATGTGCAGGCAGGTGGAGGGCATATGGACGACGCACCACTAACCACAGTGCTGCTTCCGCCACCTCTGAGGAGGCGATGCGGGCTCGGCATGCTGCATGTTACTTCCTCCTCGTTTGCCAGAAACACACACACACACACACTCACACACACACACACACACAAGGGCGGCTCACTGGGGAGTGTGAACACTACATATCCACTCATACAGCTTTCCTTGGAGAAAATTGCGGCTGAGAAACTGGCAAGCATGACTGTATAATCCCAGCTTTAGGGATGTTCACTGAGAGGCAGAATCGATGGCAAATGAGGGGACCGAGCACCCAGCCATAGCAACAGATGAGGCGGGGGTGGGGTTGGCCCCCGCTGGGTCGGCCCCCGCTGTGCTTCGCCCTTTCCACCACCAGCTTTTTTCCTTTTATCTGCATCTTCTTCTGTCCCTTCCAACCCAGCGCCGTCACCACTGTCACAGACCTGGAATGGGTTTAAGCCCACCAGGAGGGAGGTGTCCGATCCTGCCGAGGCCAAATACAATCTTTGTTTTACTCTGTTTGCTTCCATCTCTTGCTTCACACGCAGGTGGTGTTGAAGAATAATTCTTATGTTTAACCGATGTCAATTCTATATGATGCCTTCTGACTCCACTCCTCTACTCTGTGGTTGGTTATATCTGTGTAAGGTATATCTATGTTGAATGGCAAGGATGGTGCTGGGAACCATTAGAGGTTCCTTGGTAGTGAGCATTGGAAGGCAGTATGATCAATACATGTTAATGATCTTTCTTTAATTGAATTACAAGCATCATATGAGTTGTGTATACGTGTGTATAAGTCTTTTTGAACCCCTCCTCGTCCCCCTGGTTCCTCCTTCTCTGAGGTGAAGATGTGATGATGTCTCCTCCTATCAGGATCTCCACATCAAAAGGAAGATGAATTAGTGTTGTGTTCATGTTCTATCAGCAAGGAATCTTGGTCTTTGGAGTCCAGGAACTCCTTGTAAACATGGCCAAAGGCGAGAGCAACACCACGCCACACTTTTGGAGTGAGGAGGAAACCAATCACTTCATCAGTGTGATGAAAGACACAAACATCCTGGCATTTGGAGACGCTAGAAAGTAGCGGGATAGAAGATCCACAAAAAGGGGAGCGCAAAGTTACACCAAGCAGGGTTTGTAGCAGACCTTCTCTGTGCGTGGCTGCTTTGATCGGGATATTGATATATCGATATCGGGAATCTGTCCATAATGAACTGCTCTCTGTCCTCTGGTCGTGTTCCTGACTCATCAAGATTGCCTGCATTCACCCCCTCCTTCAAAAACCAGGTCTTGATCCCTCATCCTGTAGCAACTACAGGCCAATCTCCAAACTCCCCTTTATTTGGATCCTTGATCACTGGATCAAGGAGAAGGGAGAACATCACTCCCATCTCAGCCTCCCTCCACTGGCTGCCAGTCACTTTCACAATAGACTTTAAAATTCTACTGACAACCTTCAAGGCACTTCATGGTCTCACCCCAATTTACATCGTAGAGTTATTAACCCCATATGTGTCTGCTGGCAGCCTGAGCTCCTCTAGCAGGAACCTGCTGGTCGTCCCCAAATCAAGGTTGAGGAGCTGGGGCGATGCCACCTTCACTGTCCGAGCTCCTCGTCTGTGGAATCATCTGGCCGAGGAGCTCAGACTGGAGAACTCACTGTCCTCGTTTAAAACTCTGCTAAAAATTCACGTCTATCGTCTGACCTTTGAGTCTCCTTTATGACCTTGTTTATGTGTCTGCAGTGTTTTGTAATTGTTTGTCTGCTAACCTGAGCGCTCTAAGCAGATGGCTCCGCCCACCCCGAGTCCTTGATCTGCCCAAGGTTTCTTTTCCCCAGTCACTTTGGTGGGAGATGTTGGTTCCTGTTTTGTATCTGCCTCTGTTTTGTCACGGCTCTACACTTGTATATGTTCATGTAAAGCACTTTGTAACCTTGTTTTGAAAAGTGCTCTACAAATACATTTTATTATTATCATTATTATATCCCAATTGATTACAATCGCCATGGATACAGGAAGAACCAGTTTGCTCACGCATGGAAACGCCCTATTCACAATGTTTTACTAACCGAAATATGGACCTTAACCCCAATATTGACTGACTGGAAACATATGCTGTGACATTAAAGCGGGCGGGGGCAGCAGAAAAAAACAGTCAGTCTGAGCCAAGGTTTGCCTCCACCATCGTGTCATTAGCAGCAGCTCAGACGTATGGCGACTGAGGCGGCCCCGTCGTACTCCATTAGTCCACTAATTGGTTGTTAGGGTCCTTGTTGAATCGCCGTTAATGAGTTCCTTTGCTCTCTTTGAGCCGTATGCTGCGACCGGGAAGTGAGAGAAACATCTCTGCTTCACACCGATATATAAACCCAGCCGCAGTTCTAATTAAATCCAGAGAAAAAATTCCGGCGCTGATGCCGTTCGTCAGCTTCTCCCCACTGAAGATCTGACAGGAAGATCGGGCTGCTTGCTTTGGTTCCAACAACCGCTGCCTCCAATTGCACGCGGACCTTTATTTCCATGAGTATCGCCGGCTGTGTGTCAGTCAGAGAGACACAGGCTGTCTGACAAAATGCAAAACTCAAAAACAGCAATTAAACCAAAAGCAGATATCCTCCCGCTGCGTACTTCCTCTAGCTCAGCCTCCGGGAGGATGTTTTCCTTATGTTCCTGCTTTATTATTTGCATCCGTGATGGCTCTGAACAGCGACTGTGTGAGTCATGTTTGAGCCTCAGTTTGACGGAGGAACAGCGACACTACGACAAGGAGGCACTCATTAACACGAGTTAAAGCAGCAGCAATGTAATAATGCAGTAATAAACTGAGCTCCCCAGTTTACTAACAGCTTAACTAACCCATCATCAGCTATTGCAGCTCCTGTTAACTAAGGTGTAACTGACTCATTATTGCAAGTACAAGTACAATCGATTGATTGATTGATGTATTAGATTGTGTCTCAGTGGTCGGGGGGGGGGGGATTTTTGAAAAATGAGCACTAAACCTAGCCCCTAGTTGGCAAACCACACTAAACTGCCCTCTTTGCTGATTGACTAAAAGATAAAAAAACAGCCTCTTGGGAGGCAAGCACACGTGTTTAAGTCCTCCAACTTGGCGAGAATGTTGTCGCCCTTTTTCTTCTTTTGGCTCCTGCCCTTCAGGAAGTCTCTGTACGCCCCTGCTCCGTCTGAGCCGTCCCAAACATCTCAGCACCACCATGTGACTCAACACTGTGTGAATATCCTGGTTGTATCTGCCCGACCTTTCATTGCTGACACGGGCTGCTGTCATCCATCACAAGCTCCGCCCACCTCCAACCACCCTCAGCCTGCTGACTCGCTCCACGACGATTGCTGCTGCTCCTCATCAACTACACGTAAAATCTGAATGTGTCGTCTGTGTCAGTTGGGTCAGCTGTCTGTGTTGTTGAATGGGGAAGCCCCCTGTACTCAACTCATGTGGGACGAAAGTGGCTGTTGGTGGTTTCCATGGCGACCGAGGGGTCATGCACACACAATGTGATTTGTGTGTACGTTACTGTACTCAAACCCCCGCTGCCATTTCTATTAGCCGATGACTCAACAGCCGGTCCTTGTCCGTTCCGGAGCCCGCCCCCCCCCCCCACACACACACACACACACGCACAGCATCAACCAACACCGTCCGTCAGGGATGCTCCACGCCGAGGCCACAGAGGAGGCAGAATCACCGGGCCGCTGCCACGGCTGCTGCTGCCAGAGATGATGAGCAGAGAGGATGGAGCGGCGGGATGCGGATGCAGCATGAGGTGTGTGTTCCGGCCTGGGAGGAGACACACACACACATACACACACACACACACACGGCTCTGTGCTGGTCCCTGTGGAGCTCAGGCCGGGGCTTAGTGTACGTCAGCCAAGAGCACAGTGACATATGTGCCATTATTTATAGCCAGCAGATCCGCTGAGAGGCCCAGGGGCTGCTTAGAGAAGGTATTATTTGAGAGCCCAAAGACCAACCTGGCCACCACCGAGCTCACGGGACCTTTGAAAGAAAAACACCCGCCGCTCTCAGGAGAGGCGACAACGGCGTCATCCAAACAGAATTACAGCAGAGATAATCGACTGTGCCCTGAGAGCGGTGTTTACCGGCTCCCCGGTGGCGAGCGGGAGCAGAGCTGAGATAGCGGCGGCGAGGCAGCGACACTCTGAGCGGCGCCGGAATGTGAGAAAAGTCCAATAAACAGGCCAGCTCCTCCATGACACGCTTGTAATTGGAGCTGATTAGAGGGATTAGCAGCCAGGAAACCCTGAGCCCCCCCCCCC
>CAESWR010000488.1:201058-214060 GCA_903171835.1 Mullus surmuletus | reverse complement strand
CCATCGCCATAAACACACCCTCAACATTAGCGCATGGTGATGCATCCTCTCACCTATACATGTCTCTGCTCTCCCTGAGAGGAGCGTGGAGGGGGCGTGGCCAGACGCCGCTCACGAGGATTTAAAGGTAGAGACACAGAAATGGTCCGTTCTCAGCAGAGCTCACAGAGCCACTTCTAGAGCGGCTGAAGTTCAGGACCAAGGCTGGGTTTGGGGTGAAACACTTTGAATACGCTGTTGTTGGACCTCTGACACCTTTATGAAATTGTTGAAAAAATGTATCGTATGGGACTGCAACCAATTTTAGAGATATAAAAGGACCTTTTAGGAACTCTTGGGGGTTAATTTCAACTGATCAACACTTTCTAATGTGACTTCATCATGTGTTTATTTGCATCACCCCCTATGATGACATCACTCATCACCTCACCCCGCTGTTGGTGGAGGGATTCGGGACGAGTGAATCGGCCTCAGGACAAACAGCACCCGAGCCAGATCTAATAAGAGTAATAAAACCTTGGATATTAACAAGTCCTGGTCCCGGTGACATCCATTCTCACATGTCAGTTCTGTAATGAGGCTTCACAGGTTGATGCCTCAACTGTAAACAGCCTCGACGTGGAGGGAAACAGGGAAACATCTCAGCTCGCCTGCAGGCGGAGGCAGCGTAAGCCATGCGTTTGATAGTGTGATTGGAAGGCAGATGTTGTTAACAGCTGACAGCCCAGGCAGCGAGACAATTGATGAGAACATTGATGTTTCCAGCTGTAGATGTCTTCACTAGCCAGATGACCCCCCCCCCCCGCGAGACAACACTCTTGTTAATCTGAGAGGTCACATCAGGGGCCAACGAGGGGTGGGGCGATGAACACTGAAGAAGACGCATCACAATCTGTCCGCTAAGGGCAGAAGGTGGCCCAGACACACACACACACGTGCACTCACAGACACACACACACACACACACACACCACTCAGCATAGTGATAAACAGTAACGATGTTGTGGTTAGGATATGGCATGTGGTTGCTACTTTTGAGAACAAAGACAGACTATAAAGTTAAAAGTAATATAATATTAATGAATAGTTAAATATGAATAATAGTTATTATAATTAGATATTAATAATAATAAACAACAGTGTTCTTCTTCTTCTTCTTCCTCTTCCTCTTCTTATTTATTTTTCATTTTTATCAGTATTTTCGTACAGTGCAAACGAGTCAACAGCCATTAGATTTAGACAGAGGTGGGTAGTAACCAGTCACATTTACATTTACTAGAGTGCATTTTTGGTTGTACTTCTGAGTTGTACTTCTATGAGTAACTTTAATGCACAATATCTACCATACCAATCTACCATATATCTCATGATAGGACCTGACTTCATTCAAACCCAAATATCACTTTAAGACAAATAAATCTGATATTACAGTTACTCACTACTTGAGTAATTTTTTCACCAAGTACTTTTTTACTCTTACTCAAGTAATTTTTTAGATTACTACTTTTTAACTTTCAGTCAAAGTAAAGTAACAGTACTCTTACTTGAGTACACATTTTGGCTACAGCTCTACAGCTCAATCTAATGAGCTCATTAGATTAAAAAAAAGAAGAGAGAATTAGGCACAAACACATTGACTCAGACCCACCCCCCCCACACACACACACACACACACAGATGCTGGGCGCAGGGCAGCTGGTGCATGCAGCGTCAGACCGATATGGAAATAACACAGATCTGCACAAAGACGGAGAGGGAATAAAAAAAGTGGGACAACGTTATTATGTTTAAAGATTCCTGCTACCTGTCTCTTTAAAAACTGCAGACAAAAGAAGTCATTCTTTTATTTAGAGCATTTTTAAAAATCATTCCTAAAACCTCGTGTGAGTCCCACCCTCAGCTTCATGCAGCAGTCTGAATTTTTCATGGACTTGAATTATGAATCGGGAGGCGACGGGCTGCCGGCTTCGGCAGGCTGGCTCAGAAACTGGAGACGGGGAAGCGGAAGCTCTGAAACGGACTCTGGCGGATTACGGCTGGTTGGTGGAGCAGCAAAGGATGATGGGAAAGAAGAGAGGAGGTCTGATTTCTGTCACCGTGTATCAATTAAAATTATAGTTAAAAAAAAGCACTTGAGAAAATAACGAGAAAATGAAAAAACAGTCTGAAGCCAACGTAGTTTCCTCGCTTATATTGCAGAATTTTTAATAACAACTACAGAGACAGAAAAACACTCCAGCAACGGAAAATTAGTCTTAACCTTCTTCTAGTGTTAGCTTTCTGTTACTATCTGTTATGTTAGGGTCGGTTTTGACCCGTGTCTTAAATCAGCCATAAAATACCCTAAAAACAATCATTTATCATCCTATTTTTTTCTTAAACTTGGTTACCTTGTTAGGTTCCCTTATCCATGAACGGATTGATTTTAATATTTTTGTTGTGGCCTCCTGGGTCTTTCTTTTAACAGCATACCCCTCGTTTTCAATATAAAAAAATGAACCTCAAGAGAATAAAATAGATGAATAAAAGGTTGTTCTGTTGCATGACTATTACTGAGAGGTATAAGAACACATTTCTGAAATGTAAAAAAATAAAAAAATAAAAAAATAATAATATTATAAGCTATATAAGCTATAAGCATCTATGGCAAAAAATGACACTTTTAGTGTATTCTTTGCAGAGATATGTTGCAGGTGAAGCACAATGTGTTTGTATCTCTGTCCTTATTGCAAGGGCAGACCTGACACCTCTTTCTTTTAGAATCACGTGGTCTCACTGGGGTTGTGGCTGTGGCTGTTGTTGATGATGTTGAGGCAGGGCTGGCTGAGGAGGAAGCTGGTGCTGATGCTCTTCATGTTGCCATGGGTGTGGATGGAGGGCTTGGTGAGCTCTGCAGCTGTCTGACCAAGGCTGCAGCGGCTGGGACCCGGGTCTCGGGGCCCCCGTTCCCTTTGCTAAATGTGCACCTTGACAAGGGAGCTCCCTCGCTCCTCAAGAAACATTCTCAGGTTTTTTTGATTGATTTCAGCCCTTGGTGAATGTGGGTCCACAACACAAATGCAGACACATCGAGGATGTTGTAAAACACAGCCATTGGCCATCTCCTGCTCATTGGCTGGCAAGTGTAGTTGGCAGTCAGCTTGTCTAGGTTGGCCACTCCTAACTGTCCCTAACTGAAGCTCAAGTGGTTGGAAGAAGAGCTGGCTGTAGGCTGTTAGCTGATTGTGTGTTTATGATTTCAGTTTTGGCATTTATTATTGTTTTATAATCTTATATTTCAACTGGGTCAAAACCGACCCTAACAACACAAATGTCATAATTTTCACAGGAGCATTTTATAATTTAGTAAAATAGTTTTTTTTTTCTTCATTTTGTTTAAATAGAAGTTCCTGACAAAGTCAAAAAATCTTGATGCAATAACAAATTTATGTCGTACTTTTATGCATGCTAAACCTCAAAACAGGTCGCTGCCGACCCTAACACCATAGGAAGGTTAAAATGGGAAACAAAAAAACTGCGGTAACCAAGCGGACTATCCAAGGAAACCATCTCTGGTGTGAAGGCGCCCTCAGTTACCAGGGGAAAAATGACAGTTGTGCCCAAATATAAATATCTCAGAATAAAACTTAAATCAAATCTTACATTTAAAAAACATATTAAATCAGTAGTAAACAAATGTATTGAACTTCCGTCACATCAGAAACTCACTGTCAAAGAGGGCAGCGGCCCTGCATTTGAATGTCGCAGCTCAGCACAAGCCTCTTGAACAACGCTTACATCTATGCATGCAGACGAGCGTCAGGCGCTGAGAGTCGTAGTAGTAGCAGTAGTAGTTAGCACAGGTGGCGATTTCTCTCAGACTGCAAGGGAGCCTCAGCTTTCTATAAAATGTCGAGCATTTAATGGTCAAATATGTGCAGCTGTGTATTATTATATTATCCAGACTAAAAATACGCTCAGAATCATCTATTTATCACAAGCTGACTGACTCAATTTTTTTAAATTCTCATTCTCGTATCGTCAGTGCATTTGCTTGTAGAAGTTGAGCGACTATTACCAGGTCAAATAGCAGGTCGGTGAGGTGGGTGGGGGGCTGGTGATGGAGGGCTTTGTGGGTGAGGAGGAGGATCTTGAAGGTGATGCGTTGTTTGATGGGAAGCCAGTAGAGACGGAGGAGAACAGGGGAGATGTGGTCTCGTGACCGGGTGTGGCTGAGGAGACGAGCAGCAGAGTTCTGGACCAGCTGTAGTTTGTTGAGGAGTTTGGAGGGTAAACCATAGAGGAGGCTGTTGCAGTAGTCTAATCTGGAGGTGATGAAGGTGTGCATCAGGGTTTCTGCTGCGGGGAGGGAGAGAGATGGACGCAGACGGGCGATGTTTTTCAGGTGAAAGAAGATGTGCTGATGTGCTGAGTGAGAGCGGAAGTTGGAGGTGATGTCAGGGTCGAGTCCGGAACTGGTGATGGCTGCCAGTTTGAGGGAATCAGGGACTGATCCGGAGCAGAGGGAGGAGTTGACGATGGAGATGATGAGTGGAGAGAGGAGTGGGAGGCAGGTCTTGACGAGTGTGGAGGAGACGGGGTCCAGGGTGCGGGTGGGAGTCTTCATGCTGGTTAGTAGCTGGGAGAGTTGTGCAGGAGAGATGGGAGAGAACTGGGATAGAGGCTGAGCAGAGGAGAGGGGGGGCATAGAGGGGGGTGGGGCGGGGGGTGGAGGTGGCGCTGTGAAGGTTGCTGTAGATGGAGTCCATTTTGGATTGAAAAAAGTTCAAGAAAGTCTGACATTTGTCGGGTATGAAGGTTGCAGCAGTGTTGTCATAGGGCTACAGGGGGGGTTGATGGTGGAAAAGAGGGTCCCGGGGTTACTGGAGCCGGAGTGGATGATGTGAGAGTGGTTTGAGGACCGGGCGGAGTGTAGAGCGGTTTTGTATTGATGGAGGTGGTCGGTGTAGAGCTGGAGATGAATTGTGAGTCCGTTTCTTTGCTTTCAGAGTGGGTGAATGTGTGTTTTTGTGTCCGTTTTGATAAGAAGGTGATATGAGATGTGGAGATTGCGGTAAGATTGGGGGGATGTTTGGAGACCGGTGGAGCAGATCAGGTCAAGGATGTGGCCATGGTTGATGGTGGGGGAGTGACAGTGCTGAGTGAAACTGAAGCATTGCAGCATGTCCAGGAATTCACAGGCAAGAGCGCAGTTGGGGTCGTTGATGTGGATGTTGTCGCCAAGTCGCCAAGAAGGAGAACGGACGGGGAGAGGCACAGAGGTGGTTGAGGAGGTCAGAGAGGTCAGCAAGGAAATCTGGGTTTGGCTTGGGTGGGCAGTAGATGATGGCAATGATCAGGGCGGTGGGACCAGGGACTTTGAAGGCAAGGTGCTTGAAAGAGGGGACGGCTTGGAAGGGGAGTGAGGTGATTTTAAAGCCCTTTCTGTGGATCGCGGCCTTCTGGGCGGGTTGATTGGCGTAGGTTTATCCTGTGGGTGTGGCTTGGTTCAATGAAAAATAGTCCAGGTGTTTGTGCCAGTTCTCCGCTAGACAGAGAAAGTCCAGTTTATTGTCCAGGGTGAAGTCTTTCAGAATGACGCCTTTGCTGGTGAGATACTCATTTCAATATAATCACTTCAATATACTCACTTCAACATACTGACTTCAGACGCAAGGCACAAAGATCAGCATGGTGGCTGAACACAGGCAAAACGCAGATCGCTCCATCCGTTCGTACGCCGGCAGTTGGCGATCGGCAAACAAACAAAGACAACAAAGCAAAAATAAACTGCAGGATGCTCGGTGCTGTTTGGCACTGAGGAGGGGAATCCCGTCTCGTCCAGCGAGGTAGTGATGCTGGCCGGTTACTGAACTAACGTGGCTGCGTCCTCACAAAGCTCACTGCTCCCACGGCGGCACACATGCTGCAAAAACCCTCAAGTTTTTTGGCGACGATCGTCACTGAAGTCACAATATGCTGGAAAAAGCGTCTCACCATCGGGGTTCTATCGTACAGTAGTGATGTCAGGGGATTCCCTGCTGGGCGCCGCGCGTCACAGCCACATTGGTTGTTGTGATTGGCTGTGAGGCGTGAACAGCAAAGGATGTTGGGAGAATGAGTTCCGGGGTTTGGATTTAGAATTTTGGCGACATCCCGCGCTCTGTAGTCTCCCTCTGTTCTTGTGAAGCCTTCGTTCTCTGCGCTGTCGGCCTGACACTTATTTGAGGAATGCGGAGTGTGAGAGATTTTGCCCACACGCCAGGATTGATTCAATAAGTGAATACAATCTAAATATTAAACCGTTGATCAAGGTCTTTTTGTTTTTGAGGGGGAAAGTGTGTTTGAATGCCGCAGGCTGTGACTCCGCCCACGACCCCGGGAGGCGCCTCCCTCCGCCTCGTCCGGCTTAGAGATGCGTCTCTGAATCCCAATGAGTTTTTTTTTTTCGCGTGTGGATTTATGGATTACGGACGCATGTGGACTTCGTGTTCTTTAATTCCTTTCCTGACACCTTCAAATTTTGTGTTCGTAGTTGAACTAGCTAGATTTTATTTTGTTTTATTTCGCAGCGCCTTCCTGGCGCTGTGCTGCTGAGCGGCATGTGTGTGTGTCAGTGTGGGTGTGTGTGGGCGTGTGTGTGTTAGTCTCCACTGTGCGTCCGCACTCTTTGCCTGGGTGGAGGCGAGTCTGAGCAGGAAGGCTTGTTGAACAGATGCAGAGTAGAGTTGTCAAGCGATCTATCCCTCTGCTGAAACGAGGTTGCTGCCGGTGGCCTGAAAACACTGCCGGAGTGAGCGCCGTCTGTCTGTGCTGTGACAGCCGATCAGTGTTTATCACACCGTGGAGCAATTTGTGTGTGTGTGTGTGTCGGATGGAGAGGGATGTGTCTCTGAGGAAACCGGTCAGCGGAGGGGATGTGTATTTTCCAGTATTTCTGGGACTTGAACATAAAGTCCGGAAGTCTGGAATTAGAACCGAGCGGGAGTGACATCACTGAGGCGACTAGAAGCACGACAGTGACAAAATGAGCCATTTTATGACACGACTGACGTGAGCTACATGATATATGTTGCCAAGTCGGATTAAAGCTGAATCCCAGTTTTCCTTTTCCCTCCTTCCCCTTGGTCTCCCCCTTGTCCCTCCAAACAGAGTGCCAAAGGCCAAGCTCTGCATGTAGGGAAAAGAAAGGCCTACATAATGGTGCGTTCCTTTTGTACGGAATTTTCAATTGGAACGCCCCCCGAAGTCGGAATTTCTACTCAGAAAGTCGGACAATCCTCATTTGCCCTGAGTTCCCTCACTCCTCTGATATTGTGTTCATGTCGCATCGAATAGTTTTTGTTGCACTAAATCGGTTGTAAGGAGGATGTTTTTTCCGAAATCCATACCTGGAAATGCTGTTGTCGTGTCATTTTAGTTTTTCATGTGTAATGTGGGAAATACGTTCCATTTGAAGAAAAATCCGACTTGGAACTTGGAAATTCTGACAAATGTAACGCAATATTACTCGCCCGCTTTGCTCCATTCAACATCTTGTGTCTTGCTCTCCCCCTTGCAAGAACATTAGCACTTACTCCCTTTCCCCGGGAAGCCATCTTGCAGAGCGAGACAAAGAGATGACCAACTTCCACATTCTTCAAGTCAACGCTGCTTGGAACGACCCAAGGAACTGCCGCATCGAACCGGGACGGAACCCGAATGACGCAGAACCTGAGGACGAAGACGGACGAGGGCCGCCTCCTCAAAGGTCAACTGTGCCTCTCAGCCGAGGCGCAATAAGAATAACCGCCGTTAGCCACAAGGAGGCAAGGAGCGGCTCCGCCAGCGTCAGCTGCACTAATCCAACTGGACCTCGGCGACGGAATGAGTGGAAAAACTCCAAGTAAGAGGTTGAAAGTCTGGGCAGAGTGACTTACTCTGGTGGTTAAAGTGAGGACTGCACGTCCATCCCCTTAATAACACAAGGTGTTAGTGTTTGTTCAGCCACCACGCTGATTCTGATTTCCTTCACGGTTTTGTTCTGGGTTTTTAGGTATTGATTGTCAATAGCGATAGTTGCCATGGTTCTGGTAAGAAGAAGAAGAAGAAGAAGATACCTTGGACACATGCGCGTGCAGCTGGAGCAGTGTTGGGTATGTATGCATTGACACAAGGTTTAGTTGTAATGAAGGTTAGCCGAGCTAATCACTGCTAGCTAACAAGCTGAGTGGATTCAGGTGTCAGACGTTGGTGTGTGTGTGAGCAGTCACAGGTAAACACCTATGGTTAGACCTGTTAGCATCCCGACCCCTTGGTTGCTCGTGAGCTCCCACAAAGTCTTTGTTTCCAGGGCTGTTTGGCCCCGCCCCTCAGCCCTGCCCCTCCATCCAGAGGATGATTGGGATTCGAGGGGTGTGCATCTCTCCAATACATGACGTTCCGTTACGTATCTCGAAACATGAGGTACGATACAATTCAGGAACAATACATTTTAAATTGGAATGATTCTGTGCGATTGGATTCAGTTGACTTTAATGGGGTATGAGTAGAGTGACCAGACGTCCTCTTTTCCCGGACACGTCCTCTTTTTTAAACCCCAGAATTTTTTTTTTGACAACTGAAGTCTGGTCACCCTAGCTATGAGACAGTTTGATAGTATCTTGTCTAAAGTAGACAATCATTTTACATTATGAATGAACATGACTTCGGAGGGAGAGCCAGAGACACGCAGACAGGTAGAAGCCGGAGTGGCACGTCAGCACCACAAACCCATTAGTGATGTGTCGGTCGCGAACGAACCGGTTCAAAGAGCCGGCTCTTTAACGTGAACGATGGGTGTTGTGTTAATTCAGTAAAGGACTAAAAGACCTTGGTTTAACTTCTTAATACTGTAATCAAAGCAAATCAATGCCAGCCAAGTTGTGAAGGCTAGACTAGATTCAAAGCCTGTTCTATCTGATACCTATTTCATCGAGCGCACATATGCTGTTGGTAAGGTTTCAATATTACATATGTTGAATCAAGCTAAAGATTAAGAGAGAAAGAATGTGATTTTAATTGCTTTATCCGTTATTTCCAGGATTATAACCTGACATGAACTGACACGAAATGACATGATATAATCTATTCTGATTGAGATCTTTTTATCATTAAATTCTACAAAGACAAGTCTACGTGTTCGAGTGATATTCGAAGGTTCCAAGTGCGCTAATCCTTTCGATGGGTGAAAATCCGAACAGTTATGATCCACTGTTGGAATCCAAATAAATCATGGAGGTTTGATTTGTGAAGAAAACTTTGGAGTAAAACGTCGGTTAGACTGAAAACAGGGCAAGACCAGGTTAGAAGGCAGCATCTGCTGGAAAGTTTGAATGAAAGCCTGATCGAGGAGTACGCCTTGGACAGGATGGAGTGTACACAGGAGATCCTTGATACACTCGACAAGGTAATCGGAGATAAACGCAACATTTCATTGTTGATCATAAGTTACGTCAAGGGTCTGCCCACACCAAACGAAAGAAAGCCAAGGGAGATACTGGATTTCATCTACTCCATCAGAAAAGCTGTGCAAGAGCTCGTACGGCTAGGAAAAAGCTATCTTATAGTAAATGGAGTAATGGTACGTGATATTGAACGCAAAGTTCCGCCTCGTATGCAAACGTCCTGGTTTATATGGTTTTGACGCTGCATTGAGAAGGAACAAAACGATGAGTCTAAGCATCAGACTGCTACTGAACAAAATGATGAGCCTCAGCATTTTAAATGGCTTTTGGCGTTTCTTGACGAGCACGATGAAGATAAATCTGGAAGAAGAAGGGGAGCAATCCCAGCAAAGTAAACAAAGGAGTAACCCAGCCGTAACCTTTACTAGAGCCACATCTGGAGCTCCTACGTCTAGTGCACCCCCACGCCCAGACTACACATCTGCCCTTGCCGCGTCATGCTCTGTCTGCTCAAGCAATGGCCACCCCGATAGATTGTATGCTTGCGAGATCTTCAGAAAACGTAAGCCCTCTGAGAGCAGGCACCAAGCAAGGAAAGCTAGAGCATGTTTCAACTGCTTGCGGATCCACGATTACAGGAATTGTACTTTCGAAGCTCACATCTGTAAAGGGTCTTTCTGTCAGGATGAGAAGCACAAGCATCATTTTTTACTTTGTCCGAAAGAGCAAGTAGCAGAGGCGCCAAGACCTAAAGCAGGGAATCCTAGATGCCCTGGATCGACTGCGGGAAAACCCACCCACACAAATTTAACCAACACGACCTGCGTGACCTGTCACCGATCTATGCCCCAGTTGGCACCTAACTGAACGATTGTCCCTGGAGGAACTGCTACCCCTGCTGTCATGGATTATGGACATGCTGTGGAGAATTATGTGCTTCAGCTAGGCGACCTGGATGCACCTGACCTTCCTAATGACCTACCCGTTCTCCTGCCTATGATAAATGTGACTACAGGATCCGGTCAGCAACTTTGAGCCTTGATTAACGGTTGTTCTGACTCTGATTACATCGCTCATGAGGCCTTGCTCTTATAGGTGAGGACATCGATATAATTATCAACGCCGTCGCGGATCAGAAGAGGGTCATTACGATTAAACAGTATGAACTCCCGAGAAGAATGTGGGCGGGCAAAGAAGAAGTAACGACAGCCCTTAGCTGCTATGGTCTGGAGACTGTGGCCGGAATCAATTACGAAGTGCCTATAGCACAATTGAAGAGGATCTTTCCTGCACTTCAACAACATTGGTAACACAAAGACAGAATGCAGGATTTGCTTTGCATTTGAATTTGTTCATTGCAATACAGCTATTTCTTTTTATTATGTTATTTATGTGATTATTTGTGTTTAAATAAATGTTGAAAATCTGAAAATAGCTGTCCTTTTATATTTCTATGCTTATGTTTTTAAAGATGTCTCCACCTGCTGTGTGAAGCAGAGGTTCTTCAAGCAGGTCAGTGCATCATTGGCTGCTTTCAGAGTTTCAAGGGTCTGTAAATGCAATGAAAACAATTGGCTGCAGGAATTTACTGATGTTAGAAAGTGTCATTTTTTCTTGTGAATACTTCAGTACAAAGAATGTATTGCATTATTTAAGAGGTATGTGTACACATACGTACACATTTATTGCTAAACTTGGCTGAATTAGAAAATGTATAAGTGGTAAAATGAAGAGCCGTTTGGGAGCCGAAAGAGCCGGCTCTTCTTGAGAGAAAGAGCCGTAATTCCCGTCACTAAAACCCATTCACCACTTTGTGAAAAGGGAGCCGTTCTGAGCTCCGTGTTCCCATGGATCAAACACGCCCGATGTTGTTGTTCAAAGGCACCAAAAACTCCAAATCTTGGTTCTTCAAATGAGCTTCAGCATAGACGGGATACTACTAAATCTGGAGTCAAAGGAAAAAGTGCCACACACACACACACACAAACACATCTGGCTGAGTGAGAGGTGACCCCTTCAGGTACTTAAACAGCAGTGGAAATAATCAGAGCTCATGTATTGAGTCCGGGGGGGCGGTCGGGGAAAGAGTTGCCGGCTGAATGGCAAAGTGTAATGAGGGAAGTTACACAACATTAGCTGGAAGTAACAAGGTCACATTAGCGCAGAGCACCAGTGTGTGTGAGTCCGCTCGTTCCACCAGCCACTACTTACGGTGGGGGCGACACACACACACACACACACACACACACACACACAGGAATAACAGGAAATATGCAGCCGTGAAAGGTCGGACAAGCTGATGAAAAAGGACAATAAGGCTGCCGGGAAACATGGCAACGACAAGATCAATCAATCGATCAACATATGGAATCAATGTCAGCCCAATATTTTAATTATTGTTTTGGTCATCAGATACAGATACATTAGAAATCCGTCTCCTCTGTGCTTGCCAGAGTAGTTGGCCTGCTCCGGCGATCACACTGATGCACAGACGAGTCAGAGCTCGGAGGCTCACAGCAACTTTTACGCGGAGGCTCCGTGCCGACGCAGGAGATCAAACTAATGGGTTAGAAAATGTGCTACTGATAGCGACTGCTTTATAATTCATAGTACCATTGTCAGAGTAATGCAATCTGTATGTGCTTCCGTCATTTGTCATTATGTCATAAACCAACATCCATTTGAACTGAAAAATTTAATTGAAATTGAAAAAAACTAATTCTTGTGGCAAATATCGTTAGGCAATTAAAATGCAATTAATTTAAATTAATCAATTACAAAGCCTCTAATTCATCAGCTTAATTTTTTGAATGGAGTCCCACCCCTAATATATATCAGCTATATGTGAGTTCAATTTCATGTGCAACAACGTACAACCTTCTATTACTTATTTCCTTTAAATGGCCTTTTTAAGTGTATTTTATCATTTCAATTACTAGTTTCTGTGTTAATTTATTTGCAATAAATATGACTCTGTGTGTGTGTGTGTGTGTGTGTGTGTGTGTGTGCATTATGCTGTTATTGTTATTGTTGTGGCCTTGCAGAGCTCGCTGAGTGTCCGCGTGTGTGAACTCTGCTACAAATAAACTCACCTCTCTTGCTAGATAATAGATACACTCTACACTCCGGATCAAACCAGGCATGACACACACAATCACTGTGGTTTAAATGGCTGCCTGTGTGTGTGTGTGTGTGTGTGTTTGTGCGTGTGTGTGTGTGCGTGTGTTGACAGCACATACCTATTTTGTAGTTTGTGTATCTGACAGTAAATCCATCCTGAGGCACAAACAAATAATCGCACACAATCAGTGGGAGGCTGCGGCTGACCTGCAGAGAGCACGCCAATCTACCCAGCATGCTCTGCTCCTGATCGGGCTTTATCCTCCCATCATGTTCCCCGCCAGCAGTTTACAGCTTTGGACTTTGAGGAAATTGTTTTAACAAATGCTCCCCGTGACATCAGAGGCAAGAGGAGACACAGCCCTTAAAGAACTCACTGCTGTGGAGGTTTCCTTCATCGCTGCTCTTCACCATTATTTGACGCAGGAGATTTGAAAATGAACCCAGCAGGAGGAAGACGCTGTCTGTCTTCCTCCCG
>CAESWR010000488.1:135005-147928 GCA_903171835.1 Mullus surmuletus | reverse complement strand
TCTGAACACACTCTAAATCCAACAACCCTCCAGAGGTTCTCCCTCTGGAGGCCGGCAGCAGCACCACCTCAGCAATGTCTGCTTACTGATCCACATCTGCTGTGACAATGCTCGGCAGTAAACATCACTTGGCGGTTCCAATCAGCTGCAGAGATAAGGCCGCACAGCACAGCAGAGGAAGCCCGAACCCTCGTGCCATCGGCCATTTCCTCTTTGTCTGGGCAGATAAGGTCTCACAGAGCCGAGCGCTCGGGGGATTATGTGAGGCTACCCGGCCTGTCCCATTAAACCTTCCCGGCTCTTTTATTGTGGGTTTGATGCAGGGCTGCGGGGGAAACTTCCCTCACTCAGATCTCTATAAACTTCCAAAAATAAGTTTGTGGAACAACATCGCGATGCTTCACATCAAAGCGCGGCGACCACAATCGAACCTTCCTCTCGTGTGGTGAGAGATGCACTGGTGAACTGTGATGGGAATCACAGCGTTATAAATAACGGGGCCGGGCGACATCAGACAGCTGTCTCAACTTTGCCAGCTGCTCACTAATGAGGCGTTCAGGTGGCAAAATAAATTTCGCATTTCTAGTCAGGAGCCCCCGCGGCCACAGCAGGAAACGCACAATTGTGTTATTAATTGAGACAAATGTTTAGAAAAAATTAACATTAATGAGCAAATAAACACACACAGCCACAGCGTGTTTATTCTTGCTTCATTTCCGGTACCTCATTGTGGGGAAGATAGAATGCAGTTTAATATGGACCATTTTTTAGAGCTCCCCTGAATGTCTCAGAGCAGCCTTTACAGGGGAGCTGGAAACCGTCTTGTTCCTCCTCCAGGTAACCAGTAATCTCACTGATGACTCCCCGTCATCATAACGCCGTTACTGCAGAAAAATGCAGCGCGTTACTATAATTACTAAAGCCGCGTCGACACCGAACGCGTCTGAGGTCTCCTGGGCGACACTTTCCATGCAAAGTCAATGTGCTGCTGCGTTTAGGCGCCATCTGCCCTCACGCCACCTGAGACACCTGGTGGCGCGACCGGGCCGCTTCGGACGCGCCACCAGGTGGCGCCACTCAATTGCCAAAATTGAAAAATGTTAATTTTTGAGGGGATGTGGCATGTGTCTGTGCTGCGACAGCCAATCAGACTTGACTTTACCTGCTTCACCGGACACCGTGTTGCTCGGACCACCCTATCGGAAGTGTGTGAGGACTGACCATCCTCCCCAAAGTGTGTGAGGACGGACAACCCTCCCGGAAGTGTGTGAGGACGGATAACCCTCCCCGAAGTGTGTGAGGACCGACCATATTCCCCGAAGCGTGTGAGGACCGACCATCCTCCCGGAAGTGTGTGAGGACCGACCATATTCCCCGAAGCGTGTGAGGACGGACCACCCTCCCAGAAGTGTGTGAGGACCTGCAGTGCAACCAGAGACTGGATGATAAAGAGGACGCAACTGATCCGGCGCACTGATCCGCACTGTTCTGCTGCTGCTCCCACAACAGGTCTCTGTCACAGTGGCCACTTGGTCGTCTTCTTACACTTACGCCTGCTCTTGCATGTACCTACTGTAACCTCTGCTCTGTCCCTTCACATCCCATCCCATCTCACACACACACACACACACACACTCCACACACACACAAAGGCCATCATACAATCAGCTCTTGGAGATCGTTGCTCCCTGCCAGATTCTCCATTGTACTCCGTTTGCCACACTTGTCTCCTTTATGCCTCCTCGTCTCCTTTATTCAACACTTCACTTGCTCAGACTGGTGTGTGTTTGGTGTGGCACCCTGATAAACACACCCGAGGCCGCCCAGCAACAAGATCCAGTGACAGACATGAAACAACATGAAAACCTGATTGGCTGATGATGCTGCCACCGACATTTTAAAAACCATTAGATAGATAGATAGATAGATAGATAGATAGATAGATAGATAGATAGATAGATAAATAGATAGATAGATAGATAGATAGATAGATAGATGAAAACAGGTATGGCTGCGTGTGAAATGGCTACAGTATAGTTGCTGAATGATACGCTGGATGATATTGCACATGATTAATAAATAAATAATAAATTAGTCCTGGCGTGTATGGAGAAATATTGCACATAGTAGCTTCAGTGAAAGACTGACCATGTAACTAACTTAATTAGGTTAAAAAACAAATTGAATCTGAGTTTTGAGCGGCTTGGTTTGACACAGTTAACTCTTAAAAGTTCCTGGGGACAATTTATGTCCAGACTTTTCATTTCAAGCCATTTAGTCTGTGATGGATGAATATAGTCAGAAATCCTTTCTTACATTAAAACTAATTACGAACTAATAAGAGGGTTTGCTAATTTAAAAAAAAATCAGTCACCACATAAAATATCAGAATGCCTCAGATTCAATGTTGCTGCTAATCATTGACCCATCTGAGACTCTTCTACTAATAATTGAATCCTCTTTGAATTGCATTTTGTAGAAATTACTTGAGTTTTTGTGAAGATTTTGATTTACACAATGTGGAGTTACGTAACCAAAATGTAATTTAACATAATATATATAACGTATATATTTCATGCAGAAAAAAGATTGACTCCTTTAAAGTGGAAAAAATATTAATATATGGTATTTTTGCAGGACCATTTAGGGAGGGGACGTTTTTCGTCCCAAGGCAGGATTGAGAACGTTTTTTAAGGAACCCTTGAAGGTTAAGACATGTTGGCTTGATATAACAGAAAGTGACATGCGGCGTTGACACTGTGTTTGCACTTTGGCACCTGAGTTCATTCTCCGTCATTTTTATGTCCGTTCCTTCTTTCTTCCAAGCAAGTATTCCCAGCTGGCGCCGATCAGAACCATCTCCAGGGCGAGGTCACAGCTCCATCCATAATGTAACCTCCTGCTTCAGCTCCATGCAGCGGGCTTCCATCAGGGGGGAGGCGCGGGGTCAAACGCCGCCTGAAAGCAGGCAGTGATGTAATGGCGCTTTAGGGTGTGAAGGTGAAAAAAGTGCTAACCAGTTTATATACTTCCCACTTAAAGAGGTGCAGTGCGTGTCTGCGCCGACACCACTTCATGACTCCTTTCATTTCAGTTTATTCACTGCTTTGAGTTCCTCAAGAGTTCCCTAAAACACTTTCTCAATCGTCCCTTTGGATGAAAACATCCCCGCCTTAAAAACTTCTGCAAAAATATAATTTATTCATATTTTGTCCATTTTAAAGGGGTCAGTCTTTTTTAATCAACTTCACCATGAAATATATATATCAAATATGTTGTGGTCCCGCCAAGAGGCGTAACTGCGCCGGGCTAGGCGGAGCGGCATAAAGGACAATCCTCGGCGGCACGCCTCCTCAAGTCAGCGTGCACGCTGAGAGCACAGCGGCGCACCAGGTGCCCATCAGCAATCAGCGCACCTGCCTCTATCACGCTGCCGGCTGTAAGGGCCCTAGTCCCTCCACCAATTATGCGGCTTTTTGCAGGGAGTTCAAGAGTGTGTTTGACCACCCCAGTGGCGGCCGTGACGCTGCAGCCCGCCTCCACGCTATCAAGCAGGGGTCTCGCTCAGTGGCGGACTACACGGTGGATTTTCGAGTTCTGACTGCTGAGCGCAAATGGAACGACGAGGCTACAGAGTATCTACAGGCAGGTTTCAGTGAGGGGGTCAAGGATGGACTTTTCCGGGACTGGCCTAAAACCTGCAATGAGCTAATTGAGCTGGTGCTGAAGATGGACCAACACCTCCGGGCTAGACGTAAGGAGCGAGTTCAGGTGCAACGTCGGTCTCTCGCCTTCCCCCAGGTTGGGATGCAGCACTTTGGAGCCCCCCTGTTCCTGCCGCCTGCACAGCCCCTACATCCCCACTCATACTTGGGAGGCCCTGACTGCAGAAACATGATCCCCACATCGCCTGGTCCTCTGGCCGGATCCTTGGGTGGAGTGTCGCCTGCCACGCCAACTGCCTGCACTCAGCCTCCTACCCTCCTGGGGCTCCCAAGGCCGAGCCTCCGCCGCCAGACCTCTCCACTGTGTCTGAGGTTTACCATGATCTGGCAGCAGCCTTCAGTAGGTCCCTTTCACTCCTACTGCATCGCCCATACGATTGTGCAATTGATCTCCTGGACAGCTGTATAACATCTCACTTCCAGAAAGAAAGACCCTGCGGGACTACATCCCCGACTCCCTTGTTTCTGGGATAATCCGTCCCCTTAGCTCCCCTATGGCTGCCGAACTTTTCTTTGTGGGCATTTTGGTTGATTTTGGCATGTCCTCTCCAGGCTGCGATTGAACCGGTAACCTCCAATGGCCTCACAACCTACTGAGCTTTTAATGATCGAGGTGAGTTGTTGCCATGGTAGCCGTTGAACCTCTGGCCGGTTTGGTCTTTGCAGAAAGTAATCAGTTGGGCTCATCAATCTCCAGATATTGACCAATCACACGTGAGTTTGCCAAATGCTGATGAAACCTTATATGTTGTGTGAGAACAGGATGATTAAAGTCCACTCAAGTATTGCATATCCACCTTTAAATCCCCCAAGAAGCCTATTGATTTTGTGGGCAGAAAAATCAGGATCATCCTCGTTAGGGGGCATAGATATCACAGAGTCGATTTTCCCTCCATTAATTACATAATCAATACCAACCAAAGAGGAAGGCAAAACATACTTTCAATTGGTCTCCACTGGCCTTACAACACCTCTTTTCTTACAATCGAATGAGCTCTGAAAGTCCTGACGAAGGACATGACAAGTTTCTCATACGAGTCGAAGCACCGCATCTGCCTGCCTTGATCAAAGATAAATCGGACACTTTTCCAGCCTGGTGGGATTCTGTCTGTGATTGACACCCTGGGATATTACTCTGTGAGTGAGTTCCTCGGTGTGATCACAGACATCATGCTGCTGTTGCTGCTGCTGCCACCAGTCACATGACACAGAGAAATATAATAATACTTTTCTGAAAACGTGCCTTTAAACTGTCAAACTCAAACAACCGTAGAGTCAAACATCAACAAACCGCTGAAACGAGGGCAGATATCCAACAAATGATGTTTCCCAGAGTCAGTGTGTGAGCCTTCTCGTATCTGTACGTAAACTAGCAGGCAGAGGTCTGACAAAGTCGTTGTTTTGCCCAGACTAAGGCTGAATCCAATTCTCCTTTTCAACTCTTCCTCTTCCTTCCTCCTGGTCTCCCCCTCCTTCCTCTTGGTCTTCCCCTCCTTCCTCTTTTTCTCCCCCTCGTCCCTCCAAACAGAGTGTCAAGGTGAAGGGGTGAAAACATTCCCGTAAGAAACGTGACACCACTTGTCTACCGCCCGTCATCAAACGTTGTTGCTAGCCGGCTGCTACATCAGCAGAAGCCACAAGTCACAAACAGTCACCATGCCGTCATCAATAGTTGCCATGGTTCTGGTGTCCGACAAGGCGCAGAACTATAAGAATAAGAAGATCCCTTGGACACATGCGAGTGCAGCTGGAGCAGTGTTGGGTATGTATGTAGTTTAGTTGTAATGAAGGTTAGCCGAGCTAATCACTGCTAGCTAACAAGCTGAGTGGATTCAGGTGTCAGACGTTGGTGTGTGTGTGAGCAGTCACAGGTAAACACCTATGGTTAGACCTGTTGGCATCCCGACCCCTTGGTTGCTAGTGAGCTCCCACAAAGTCTTTGTTTCCAGGGCTGTTTGGCCCCGCCCCTCAGCCCTGCCCCTCCATCCAGAGGAGAGCTGGGAGACCCCTACCCCTCACGTGAACACCTTCAACTAAAGGGAGGGGCTAAGGGGGGGGGGGGGACTGGGATTCAGCCAGGGACTGGGAATCTCACATGCTTTTGTATCAAGTCTTCTCGAGTCAAAAGGTGAAAAGTCCAAGAGAAGTCACGAGTCGTTGGTGTCAAAGTCCAAGTCCAGTTGTAAGTCTTCTCAATGACCATTACACAATTGTCACCTACAGAGTTTGCATCTGTATGAAGAAAAGCAGTCTGAGTGAAGCTCCGCTTTGCTTTGCAGGCAAGTCTAGATCTAATGTCCATCGCAAGGCATTTCTTCCGGACGTCAGTGAGTTTCCTCCTCTTTCCAGCTACAGTTTGGGGATAAAGTGTCTTTTGTGTAGTTCATAATTGTCCAAAAGAAAACCAAAACTAAAAAAGAACCAAAAAAAAGAACAAAACCCCCCCCCCAAAAAAAACTAAAAATATCCTCTTCTCGGTAAAGTTGCTTGGGTCCATCACTTGTATCTTACCCGAATACAGCACTGCTATTTTCTGATTGGACGACGGTTAGTTGATCTTATTGGTTGGAGCGTGTTGAGCTCCCGTTGTGGCTCCACGATGCCCAGAGCGTCTTGCAAACATTGCACCGCTATAATAGCAGTGAAACTCGGTGGGCGTTACATCACAGGTTGCGCTAGACTTTTGCATTGTCATTTTGGCTGACAGGGTCGTAAAAATCCTGTCATAATCTATTTTTACCAATTAACGAACAGCCACAGGTCCAACGCTGTGTTTTTGCTGCAGGTGACAGTGGCTCCGCCCTCAGGACCTGGCTGATGACCCCTCTCCTCAACCCCCACACTGACCAAGGGCGGAGCTAAGACCACCTCCCCTCCCACTCGCTCAGTGGTGGAGAGGCCATCAGCCAGTTGAAGGGTCGGTGTCGCTGTGTGGACCGAAGTGCGGGGGGTACTGCTCTTTCGCCCGGAGAAGGTGGGCCGCATTGTGACGGCATGTGGCGTCCTTCACAATGTGGCAAGCCTGCATGGCATCCCTCTGGCCGAGCAGCACATCCCCCCACGAGACCACCCACCCAGATGCCGGAGGGATGGACGCCGATCCCCGGCCGGGCAGCCGTCCTTGCCCGCCAGAATGTGATCGCCACAATGTGAATGGGGAAGAAGCACACGATGACACCATTCATGAAGCCATATAATGAATTTACTTTTTCAGCTAACGTTCTAGAACGTTGATAAAACGGTCCAGCCGCTCATTGATCCCCTTTAATTGGTTGACAATCTCCTCTTGCGACTCTCAGGACTGCCTGTGTGAGGACCCTCCCACTGGATCCAGGAGAGCCGGAGGATGCGCCACTGCGTCCGGGTGGGCCGGAGCGTGCGACGCGGCTGGCGGACGGCCTGCCGCTGGTCGGCCTGCTTGTGCTGAGGCTGGGGGACGGACTGGCCCCAATGCCGCTCGTCCTCACCAATGACTCTGAACCGGCAGACGGGCTGGTGCGGGAGTCGGCGTGGGGGCTGCTCGTCGGCGGTGTGGCTGACACATCAATTTCTGTTGACAATTAGAATATGGGTTTATTTAAATGCCTGGTTCTGTGTTATTGCGTTTCCATCTATGGCAAAGCATGTGGAAATGTTGTGAGTAAGAAATGGACCCCCCAGTTACCCTCCAGGCCCTCAGGCTCTCAGCGCAGCCACAATCCCCCCGACAGAGGGGCTGCCCACGATCGTCGCCACCCTCTGCTCAAATTCTGACAGGAGAGATCCCATTTAAATAAATTAGCACATGTATAGGTGGGCATAATGGGGGCGGCGCGGCCACTCCGACATATGCGCTCAATTCCACGCTGAGTGGGATGTATCAAACAGACGTGCGTGGATTCCGGCACTCGCACAGATTGATACATACAGATTTTTTTTTGCTTGCGCAACTTCCGGGATTCTTGCGACCGCCTGCTTTTAGTCTGAGATCCACACTATCAATGATACATGAGGCCCCTGGTGTGTCGTGTCGTGTCGTGTGTCGAAAATGTTCAAATGCGTGTGTCACACTAAATGCATTACTTGACAGTCGTGCATTAATGCCTGTAATCTTCGCGCTGGCTTTAGCTTGTGCTCTGTTGATGGTATATGCTAGCGTGTTCGGCGTGCTTCTAACCTGATGCTGTTTGCTCCAAGTCACACGAAGTCCTGCCCGTGTCTCTGCAGCAAGGCCAGATCCTGGTTCGGAAGTAGAACCACTCGCCATGCGAACACTGTTCACTCCCTGCGCCGCATTTCAAAGTGTGGCCAAGAAGGGAGTGAAAAATACTTGGAATAGACTCGCCTAAACACTCAGGCTTGGTGTGCTATACTTGACACATCACTATAATATAAACTGTGGATGTAAACTCTAAAATGTACACGGCAATCAGGATATTTGATCAGATTTATTGAACACTGGGTTTGTAGATACACTGGCTGAATAGGCCCACTCTGTCAATCAAAGGGTCATTAACCTACTCCGCTTTATCATCTATTTGGTGGTAAGTGGGGGCGGAATCGATTCATTACAACCATGAAGATCATGTGAAGTGTAATAACGAGACCTGACAGTTCATAAATCCAGATGAGCAGCATTTCTTCATTGTCTTCTACGCAATGGAGATGCTTTTACAGCTGCAGGAGGTGCAGACACCAGCTGGCCGCTCCCAGCACTGGATCACGATTCTTTAACGTGGAGCCACTTTGGATGTTTTTGTCATAAAAGTCTGAAAGTTTGTCACAGTAAGAAGCCGACGTGGCTCTTAGACATCAGGGCATTTTTGCAGATGTGCCACTGAAAACTTTTGAAAAGATATCCTGCAATCCCTGCACAGGTGTAAAGGATGTGGAGTGATTACCATGGCAGCCAACAGGAAATGTGTTTTATTTTCAAAATCAATTATAAGCCACCCTTTGCAAATCTTCCTCCGATAAATGCTCAGGTGCTGCGAGCGATGACATACGATCATTTCATTGTCACGGCTATCGCTGTCCAAGATTGATGCACAAAGATGCCTGTTGGCAAATGTAATTTATTCAAATAATCTGTCAGAGTGAGAGCTCATAAACCCGACTGTAACTGATAGCACTTGTGTCTCGTCTCAGATGAGCTACGACGTCGAGATGACAGAGAGCTGATAGAGAAAGTTGGAGATTAAGGAGACAGAGGAGACGAGGGAGAGACGGGCCCGGAGGCCTTCAGTACAAATCCAGAGAAGATGGGAGGAGGAGGAGGAGGAGGAGGAGGAGAAGTGAGGAGAAGTGAGGAGGAGAGGAGGGATCCTGAACTGCATGAAGATGGAGTCTCCTAATTCAGGTCTCGCCATGGTTTAGTTGTGTTTGGTCACCGCTGGTGCACGATGCGATGCGGACGTGGACGGGAGGTGATGAGGGTTATGGTGGATGGAGGAAGATGGAGAGCAGGTTTGTTTGTGTCCTGAGCATGAGCATGTATGATCACACTCATTTTGACAAATATGAGTGTTTGAGTTTCCAGCTGAGAGCAGAGAGCCGCCTGTGTTAACAGAGATGCACGACTCCGTCTACTTCCTGTGGAATTAAGATTTACTGAAAGATCATCACAACATCTGTCTACAAATATACAATCATTAATCATATCTTAGTGCTCAAGCAGACCTTACTGCAGTAACGGAAGTCCAGATTGGCCATGGATTGACACATTTTATGGTCATTATCTTGAGTTATCTCAGGATAACGAAATAAATTAATTCATTATGTCGAGATAACCAAGCTCGTTTTCTCGAGATAACGAAATAGATGAATTTGTTATCTTGAGATGACAAAGATAGTTGAATGAATACTAATTCATTCATTTGGTATCACAAGTCCATTTTCTCAAGATAACGAATCAACAAAGATAGTTCTATTATATCCTAAGATAATGAATGAATGTATTTGGTTATCTGGTAATAACAGAGAACTAACTCAGATGCAGCAGGAAGCTCCGCCTCCACATCGCAGCCTTCAAGAGCTGCCGCTGACGTTCAACAACAACTTACCGCTAAGTTACACTGACTACAAGTTACCTTTGTTTGTTTACTGGCTGTGCAAGGGGCTGTTCATTCATTTGTTATCTCCAGATAAACAAGTTTCTTTTCTCAAGATAACAAAATGAATTAATTCATTATCATGAGATAAAAGATTAAATTAACTTGTTATCCAGATTATGACAAATATAAGTTGTAATCATGAGAAAACCAGCTTCATCTTCTCGAGATCACAAGAAGAATAAGTCATTAACACGAGAAAACAGTGTTAAAAAATGTTAAATCATGTCCTCTTAGGGCTTCTGTAGTGTTTAGATAAGCAGGCTTTTTTTTCCTTTTACTTGTGCTTTTCTGAAAGGTTTTCTGTTTTCCGGGGCCGTCGATCACAGACTGCTGGAAACACATTTCCATCAAGAGAGATATCCTGTAAACAAGTCTGATCTTTGTGATTCGTGATTCTTCAGCGTCACACACAAAAAAGTGCCAACTGCAACTTCTGAAGGTCGTCTCAATCTCTTCCAGCATCTTTTGTCCGGATTGACTTGACTTGACTTTTAAGCACATGTGCTGAAGACGTTTTCTAATGGTGAGTGCGAGATCATGTCCCACAAAAGCTGAACAGCAAAACATTTCCAATGAAAAGTTCCGCCGCATCCTTTTGATCTGCACATATGTTTCCTTCTCATTTTTGACTACATTTATTGTTGGAGGAAGAGTCTGTTCATCTTTGCTCTCTAGCCTGTGCTTCATAATTCATGGTTTATAAAAGTTTGGAATATTCCAGGTGTGTGTTGGAGCTCGTCTGTCTGTCCTTTGGGATATGAAGCAAACCGGCAGATCCTTTGTCCTCCCTGGACTATCGCAGCGAGGCGGAAACAAATGGTGACAGGGTGTAATTGTGAGGGCTGAGCAGCCTCCAGTGAACAGTGAGGCAGTGGGGGGGGCAGCGTCATCAGCAGCTGCAGCGACTCTTGGCGACAGCGCCGTGTTCATCCTCTTTAACACTTGTCGAGGTCCATCAGGGTCGACCGGCGGCCGCGCACTGACAGGCGACTTTGATGGGAGTTGCTTCTGCTGGTGCTGGGATCCCTCCTTAATGGGCAGGCATGCCCTTTGACCTTTTCTGATGTCCTGTTCAAACAGAACTGAGTGGAAAAAGGCCTCCCAGCATGCACTGAGACAATAAGTTCATGGACTGTGGTTGTTTCTTGTACTCTACTGTTTCTTGTTTGTGGAACTGATGTGTTTCTATGGAGACACACAGTATACTGCCAAAGTAAAGTCCAGAATCAGACATACAGATACACGCTGTAAGGTCGAGAAAAAAGCACCTCAATTTAGCTTTCAAAGTTTGAAATCTGAAGTCAAAGCCATTTGCAGCTGGCATTAACATGCGTCTCCTGTCTGTGGTCTGGTAAGTGCGAGACTGAAATCACAAAACTTCAACATTCTTACATTTTGACTGATGATTAAAGGCCCATCCAACTGTGAAGATAACTATAACAATAGCAATGGTAGCATCTACACTGAAGAACAATATCGCTGTGTTGCTAGGTTACGCCAAGCACCCTCCTTGCGCACAGGTCGGCAGGGAAGCAGATTGAAACGTCTTATCTCTGTTAACACTTAGCACTTATCCCAAGCTCAAATGCACAACACGAGGAAGCCGGAGAAGAGTTACAATGACAATATGGTGGGTCAGCCAGACCTCAGCAACCGGTCGGTTCAGTTGAATCTTGGGGAAGTGTAGAAAAGGCCACAAAGTGTGTGATTTACAGTTCGTTATTTTTTATAGTGTGTGATTTTATAGTGTTGTCGCGGGGTCACAGTTCGCGGCTGTGTGTGCGCTACGTAGCCACGCCCACCCACATGGAGTTCAGTGCTGGAAGTCACGGAGCAGCAGTGCGTAGTCGGGGCAGAGGGTCGTGATCCTTTCTACGTCATTGAAAACTGTGAGTACACACATTATTGGCCGTAGGCTCGGAGTGTCTGTGTTGTCGTACATGTGCCCCTGCATCCCCCCACTTCGGTGGGGTGTGGGAGAGGGAGATAAGATCGGTAAAGAGTGTGTGCTAGACGAGGTGCTTTGCATCGTGCTAACGGAGGTCGAGGGGATCCTCAACCGCAAACCCTCGGGGTACGTCTCTGCAGATGCCAGGGACCGAGACCCGATAACACCCAATGTCCTTCTGATGGGGCGGCCTGATGGATCGTTACCTCAAGTGGTCTACCCAGAGACTGAGCTCATTAGCCGTCGTCGCTGGAAACACTCGCTCTTTTGGGCCTGTTTCATTCAGTTGTACCTTCCCAGTCTACAGGCGCTCCAGAAGTGGCAGACTACCACAGGGGGCATCATGCGAGACTGCGTGGTAATGATTGCTGATCCTCACCTGCCCAGAGCCCTCAGGCCCATTGGTAGGGTGACCAAAACTCATCCTAGCCCTGATGGGTTCATCAGGTCTGCTGGCGTGGAGGTGAAGGAGCGAGTCTACACCCGGCCACTTGCCAGGCTGGTAGTTCTTCCTGACGTTCCTCCTGGAGAAGAGAGGGACAACTCTGGTCCGGCACCTTCTTCCTAATCTTTGTTGCCTTTTATTGTTGTTCAAATGTCCTACATACATTTGGGGGCGGCTTTAGAAAAGGCCACAAGATGAGTGATTTACAGTGCGTTATTTTTTTTATCTTATAGTGTTCTTGCAGGGTCACAGTTTGCGGCTGTGTGTGCGTTATGTAGCCACGCCCACCCACATGGAGTTCAGTGCTGGAAGTTACGGAGCAGCAGCACGCAGTCGGGGCAGAGGGTCGTGATTGTTGTGCGTCATTGAAAACTGTGAGTACACACATTATTAGCCGTAGGCTCGGAGTCACGGCCGCTTTAATGCACAGGCTTACCTGGGCTGAAGCCACGTTCAGGGGCCTATCAATAAGCTGGAAACGTCGCATTGTTTTGTTACCTGTCAAGTTCTCTGTCAATCAGTTTTTACTTCACGTTCGTGGCTGCTGATTGGTCCAAATTAACCCTTCGCTAAGACCCGCCCCGCTCTGATTGATTACTGTTGTCACGTCCACCTAGCTTTCCCCCCTTGAGTGACAGCTGAAAAATGACGGGGAAAAAAAAGGTGGAAAAGGAAATTTCTTAAGAGCATCCCAAAGCTAACGGGATTCTTTC
>CAESWR010000488.1:115060-126228 GCA_903171835.1 Mullus surmuletus | reverse complement strand
GTTTGATTACTGCTGCTGCTGGAGAAAAAAAAAGCATCCCCTCGGGCAGGGACGGCCTTTAGATTTAGATCTTGGAGACGCATCACAAAGAGCACGTCGCCGCCTCACAGGGCATTGTGGGATACGTCAGAATGTTGAACAATTGAACAGTTTAAATGCAGCTGTGACCTGCTGCCTCCAGGAAGTAACCAAAATGACCAACGCCTGTTTAAGGTGTTTAAGGGCATATTTGTGCCACGTTTAAGTTAACAAATCAATTCCTTCCGCTGCAGACGTTGGACGCCGACAGGAGAGATTGTTTCCTTCGGACCTCAGCAGATTTTAATGACTGTTGTTGTTTCCGATTGTCTCCCAAGAAGTCTGACTCATCATGTTGCTTTGATGGATGAATCTTCCTCCCGTTCCCCCACAGCCCGGCCTGCTTTTGTTGCAAGGGACAAAGAACGTGAGCTCAGGAAATGACCACATCACGGGAGAGAACACCTTCAATCTTCCCTGGCTAAATGATATGATGTCAGGTTATTATCGTCCTCGGCTGATTGAAACAATCAGTTGGAATAGCTTCTCCTGGGGGGGGGGGGGCATAGCTGCCTGCCGCCATTACAGACAATTACACATTATATTATAGCAGCGAAGGATCATGGGAGCATTGCCCTTGCGTGAGTCCAGCCTCTTGAATCAGGAAGGACTCTGCAGGGACGTTTAACTGCAGGTTTAACGTGCTGAGACATTTTTACACTCCTCATGTGCAGCATTTTTTTTCCAGCCAATCCTGTGCTGGCTGGAGCCGTAACCGAGCCGGAGCCGAAACGGCTCCGGAGCCGGAGCCGAGCCGAGCCGAGCCGGAGCCGGAGCCGAGCCGGAGCGCTGCTGCTCGTGAGCAGCGATGCTGGTCGACCGACCGGCAGGAAAGACGGTGACGAGCAATTTACCTGCTGGCAACACCGGGCAGTTGTTGCCTGGTGTTGCCAGTACTCACAGTCATGACTCAGGTCGAAGTACAGAAACTAGGGCTTAAAAAGACTTCTGTTGATGTTGAAGTATCAACTCAAGTAAAAGTGTAAAAGTACTGCTTTCAAAACTACTTCAAGTATAAAAGTCAAAGTAATGACTTACTTAATGACCCTAACCCTAACCCCCCCCCCCCACAGGCTCCTACAGAGCACTAACGAGCCCCCCAGTTTCCTGTAAGTATTGGAATGGTGCAAAAGGTCCAACTTCAGAGGCAGCTCATCAATAGGCTTTATTACTTAATGATTAATAGGAGTAATGAGGCTATTTTTCAAATGTAAGGAGTAGAAAGTACAGATAATTGAGTGAAAATGAAGGAGTGTAAATAACAAGTCCGCTGAAAGATGCTCCAGTAAAGTATAGATACCCAGTGTACTTCAGTACTTCAGTACTTGAAGCCTCTGGTTGTTGCTGCAGCAGCCGCCGTCATGTGGAGAAATGAGTGAGTCATTCAAGTCAGAGCAAAGTCCGAGTCTCGTTTGTTCAATAAAAAAGTCCACCGATCAGGACGGGCCGTAGTTCTCACATTTGCTTTGGATCTGTTTCTCTGGCTGGGAACGACTGCTCGGCGCGGCGAAGCTAACGCAGACAATTAAGAAACACAGCCCGACAGCTCGCTGCTCCTCCTCCTCCTCGCTGCTCCTCCTCGCTGCTCCTCCTCCTCGCTGCTCCTCCTCCTCACTGCTCCTCCTCCTCCTCCTCCTCACTGCCCGCTCTTCCTCGCTGCCCGCTCCTCCTCCTCCTCCTCCTCCTCACTGCTCCTCCTCCTCCTCCTCCTCCTCCTCGCTGCTCCTCCTCCTCCTCCTCCTCGCTGCTCCTCCCCCTCGCTGCCCACTCCTCCTCGCTGCTCCTCCTCCTCCTCCTCCTCGCTGCTCCTCCCCCTCGCTGCTCCTCCCCCTCGCTGCTCGTCCTCCTCCTCCTCTTCGCTGCCCACTCCTCCTCGCTGTTCCTCCTCCTCGCTGCCCGCTCCTACTCCTCCTCCTCGCTGCCTGCTCCACCTCGCTGCTCCTCCTCCTCCTCGCTGCCCGCTCCTCCTCGCTGCTCCTCCTCCTCCTCGCTGCTCCTCCTCCTCGCTCACTCCACCCTCCGCTTCCTGTTTGCTTTGAGCGGTGGAGGAGGAGGAACAATCTCACATGTTGGGGAGAAAGTGCAGCAAACCGCCACTGATGATCAGACACGGATCAGCTGTGAAGATTCACCATCAGAAATGAAGTCACTTTCACAGATGGTGATTAAAAATCATGAACTAACAGCTAATTAACTGTTAACTACCGTGTTAATCCATCGTTAGCTAACACTGCTCATGCTAACTGAGGTGTAATTGCTTTGTTATTACAAGTGTGCACTGGTGTAAAAAACTCTTCATTGATTGATTGATTGATTGATGTCCTTCTCAGGCAGACAGTTGTGTCTGTTAAAGCTTCTGTCTGAACCGTCCCAAACATCTCAGCAGCACAATGTGCCTCATATTCTAAGAACACTGTGTGAATATCCTGGTTGTATCTGCCCGACCTTTCACTGATGACACGAGCTGCTGTCATCCATCACAAGCTCCGCCCACCTCCAACCACCTCGTTGTTTCTTATCTTTCCAATCTTATCTTTTAAGGATTGTCAGCATTTCTAGTTGAGTTACGTTTAACTTAGTTTATTAATTAGTGTGTTTGTCATTACACAGATGTGTTCTGATTGAATGACAATATGAGGACACTGATGGCTGCACAATCACACAACTCACAGTTTCAATGAGTCCACAGATTAGTTTTCTTTTGTCAGTCACAACCCAAACGTTTCGTTTTCACATTAGGTTTGACTTAAAGACTTAATTTGTTGTGTAAATGATTTCCTTTGACTTTGCATTGTTTAAATGGGTGCACAGGCTTTTACATTGTGAAGTTCATCCTCTGTTATATTATTGATCATTGTTTCTGTCTTTGAGTCACCGCACTGATGGAGGTCCTTCCCTGCTGCAGCGAAAGGCCCGGCTGAGGCTGGAGCAGCGTTAAAGGCGGTGTCCGGCCAATCAGGACACACCATTAGATGGGATGTCAGAGGGGGGATTTTGGTTATTTGGGTTTTTCTTTGTATTAGTTGTAGTTAATGTCCATTTTAGGTTTTTTCTTATTTGGGCAAACAACGTCCCCTTGTGGTTGATTGTGTTATGTCAGTTTGTTCAGGTTGCACGTTATTCTGTCGTTCGTATTTTGAGTCTAGTTCTGTTTCTTTGACCGAGACTTTAAGCCTGGTGTTTTTGGTCCCTGACACTGCTGAAGATTCATATAGAAGGAGGAGTCTGCATCCTGATTGGGTACTCACACACACACACACACGCACACCCACATACACACACGCACGCACGCACGCACACGCACACACACACACACACACACACACACACACACACATCAAAACAACCCGGAATCAGGACCCACTGAGAAGCGCTTTATGCAAATGATGTGGATTGAAAGTGGGCTTGTTTACTTCTGCACTTTTGGTTGAATAAGCAGATAAATCCTGAAAAATAAAGAACTCTGAAGGTTGTGACGAGCTCAGCACAAAATCACAGAACTAAAAACCAGCGGTGACAAACCAATGACGGTGCACCAATGCAGCGATGTTGTAAACCTGTAGGAACCACAAGTGATCAGCAAAGATGCTGATGGCGATCGTCGTTGCTGCTGCCATGTTGGTGTGAAGCTGCAGTCACGTGACTCCTCAGGTGGTCTGTGGTGCAGAGGGGCGGTCAGACGAAGCTCTGCTCTGGTCCCGGTCCGTCCTCCTGGTGGTGTTCCTGGGCAGCAGCACATCGGCTCCTCCCAGGCTGAGCGGGCCGTGGTGGCTCTCGCCTTCTCTCAGATGTTCCAGCTTGGCCTTTTTCCGCCTGCGCGCTCTGCTGCCAGCCGGCACTTTGCATTGATTTTTTTTTTTTTTTACAGTTACATTTCAGCTCAGGGAGAATCAACCGATCTGTCACAGCGGCGCAGAACAGTGAGGGCAGCATTTTCCAGGGGAAAAACCAGGACCTTTGACTCGAAGGTCATCCATATTTATTTCCCCACTGAGGCTGCGACAGTCTGTCACTGCAACCCGGTGACCTTTCAAAATAGAAAGACTTCCTGTGAGCGGGCGTGGTCTAAATCACCTACGAGTGTGATGGAGGAATGACCAGTGCATGCAGGGGGCGTGGCCTGAATAACCCTGCAGTAAGAAGTGTGCTGTGTGCATGTGAGCGATTGATTGATTGATTGATCGATTGATTGATTGATTGATTAATTGATCCTTTATTGATCCCTTGCGTGAAATTCATCATGAAAGGAGGAACAGCAGAGATTCATTGATTTTGGCACAGTATATTTTCCCCAACTATATTTACCTTCAATTTTGTAAATGTCCCATTATTCCATGGAAAGTTTCGAACTGAAAATTCCGGGAATTTTGCGACCCCATTATTAAATGATCAAAGTATTGACTAAAGTTTGTTGAGACTTGAAAAACCGATGTGGCAAAAATACATGAAGTTGTTTTTGGGACTTCAGAGATATTTGTCCCTGCTTCCTCAGCAGTAAACCTCTGATCAAATCGAGTCACCGTGAGCTCAGAGGCTCTGTTTCAGTTCCGGCACTTAGACACGCATCAAAATCAGGGAAAAATATCAATGAAAGAAAAATAAAACTAGAATAATCTCTGGGTTTATTTCCATTTCTTTTCAAACCTTTAAGTGATGTTAAAGGGCTAGTTGGTGTTTTTCTCCATGTATGTGTATGAGCTCCTCACCATCAGTGAGCTTCACCAGCAGTGACTTTTCCTCCACTGCGTCCCGTGAGCCGAGTTCCAGCCCGGTTTCTCTGTTGCAGAAAGTAGTTCCGTCTAGTTGCTGGAGTCGCACGGATGAAGAGTTTAAAAAAGCTGTGCCAAGCTTGCGTCGAGCTCGTGCCTGGTCGACCAGAATAGAGTGACAAAGAAACACACACATGGAATGTAAATGATGTCAACACACATGAAGAAAAACACACACTCTGAGCAACGCACAAACGCGTCAGTGAGGATTTGGAGTCTAAAAGCAGCAGACAGGAGGGCAAATTCAGGGGTGTCACTTCACAGCAATCCTCTTAAAAGTGCTCCGTCGTAGGTGGCAGCTGATTATAAGCCGCCGACTTGGTTTTTCTTAATTAGTTTTGGGCTGCATCAAACCCTTTGAGGTTGTGCTGAAGCTGCATTTGGCCACTTTGCAGGAACAGAAGCCTGCCAGGATTCCCATCACTGCTCCGGCTCCGAGGAGAAGCTGTGAGGATCTTCAGCAGCCGTCACTCGGAGACCATCTGGTCCCAAGCAAAACCATTTAGCATCTCGAAAGGTTCCACTACATGTTTGTTTATTTAGTGGTTTAGCCAATAAAACAATAAAGGGACGTTCCGCATTAACTGTTCTGCTTTATTAAAGACTTTCTCATTTGTCTGCGTCTTCCATCTCAGCCAGAACTCGTCATGGATCCTCTCAGATGTTTCTCCACTATCAGGACACTCATCTTTCCTTTCCTTTCCATTTCTTCTTCATTTGATACTTTTAGACCCCCCAAAAACTGTTAATATGTGAACCAAAGCCGACCATGCAGATCAGCTGAGGAGAAGGTCCCAGAAGTTTTTTTTTAGGAAAACAAGTTCCAAATGCCATGTTTTGGGAGCGGGGCCACTGACCCCCCATCAGTGTGTGAGGGGCCGTCTACATGTTTTCTTATTCAGTGTAAACCTTTGCATGTGTGGGGAAGTTGAGGGAGTCAGACTGTCCCTGCTTAGACTGAAGGAGCTGAAGTGCTTGATTCACGGCAGCCAAATTAATTCTGACAAAAGCCGACATTGACTACGTTTCCATGCAGTCAATCAGCCTTTTCTAAGCTGAATATCAGCAGTAACCCGGCCGTGCGCAGCCATTCAGACACCCTGGTTCCTCCTTCTCTGAGGTGAACATGTGATGATGTCTCCTCCTATCAGGATCTCCACATCAAAAGGAAGATGAATTAGTGTTGTGATCATGTTCTATCAGGAAGGAATCTTGGTCTTTGGAGTCCAGGAACTCCTTGTAAACATGGCCAAAGGCGAGAGCAACACCACGCCACACTTTTGGAGTGAGGAGGAAATCAATCATTTCATCAGTGTGATGAAAGACACAAACATCCTGGCAAAGAACCCCCCCCCACCCCCCCCGGTGTCCATGTGCCTGCTGCAAAAAGCCCCTTTGTGGTCAACAAAGTTCCTCTGCGAGATTGTTGGATATGAAGGGTTGAATCCGGTCACCACATGACCCGATTCTCCTGAAAGCTTCTTGTTGTTCTCTTAATTTGTCCGTATGCAGCACAGACGTCGGCCTCTGAAGGCCAGCTGTGAAATATTTATATGCTTAGTTTGAAAAATCGAAAGTCCTTCGAAAGGTGACATTTGAGTTTGCAACCATAACAACACACAAACATGGACACACACACACACACACACACACACACACAGAGGCATGTGGCCTCCGCGCTCACGCCCTGAGGGTGAGAGGGGCGGGGTCTGCTCTTCATCGGGGTCCTCAGCATGCAGACATCATCTGCTGGAACTTGGTGGGCTGACCTTTGCCGACGTGACGCCTTCGGCGCCCGTCCTGCCTTCGGGCGCCGAGTTTCACCCCAAACTGCTGATCATCCTCTGCTGTGGGTGAAGGAGACACGACGAAACTGAAGATGCTCCAAAGATGAAATAAAATACAGCAAAATAGAGGAGCGGTGTGTGAGATTTTCTCTATGTGTGACTCGACTCACTTCAACACAACCTTGGCTGCAGAGGTGACAAGCAAACACACATCAAATCGAATCAGAGTCACATCACGATAGGGAGAAGTTACATACAGACCCAGATTCATAAATTAAGACTTTTTAACATATTATTTCCAAATTCATAAATCTAATGCTATTAAGACTTTCTAAGACCCCGCAGGAACCATAACCACACAATGAATAATAATAATGAGAAGGTTAACTAACCATCTGTTGGCCCCAAACCTCCCACTCCGCCCACCTCTGCAACCAGGTCCCTGCAAAGTGAAGCATTTCAAGAGGGACGAGAGGAGAAATAGCAGCCAGGTCGGGCTCAAAAAGGTCTCCAACACAACAAACATTCACCTTCTAACCCACAGGGGCACGAGAAAGTGCGGCAGCTATAACATTACTTTTGCCTTCAATATGTCTGACGTGCAGGCAGTGAAGAAAGAGCTTCCACCGCATGAGACGCTGCACATCGCGGAGTTCAGGAACGTCAGTGGATTATAGTCGGTGTCCACAACCAAAGAACCAGAACCGATAGAAACCTCAAATGGCTGGAGGGCTCAGACCAGCCAGGGCTTCCTTTTTATGGTGGAGTCATGAAGTTGGTGGGTGTTGAACGTTTTGGAGAAGCGTCACACTGCTCTGTCCACTCCCTCACAGTCGACCCAGAAGGAAAACGCCGATGAGGTCCAGCCCGGTACTTGCTCCACCTTGTGAGCTCCAACTGGACATCAAATACAACATCCTGAGTGTTGAGGACTTTCCTCCGCTCCAAACTCTCCATTCTCGTGTTTCCTCTTCCATTGACCCACCGTCAGCATCCCGGGGGGGTTCGGGGGTCTGCTGTGGGACCCCTTTCAGGTCCGCGACCTCCACCTCCCGGCGCAGGATCGCGAGGGGGCGGCTCTCGGGGCGAGCCGTGCCGGTGGTGGTGTGAGACTGTGACCTCTGTGACCCCTGTGACCCCTGTGACCTGCGGCGCTCGCCTCATCCTCACCGTGCGCAGCCTCTGCCCCCCCCCGACCGCCGCCATTACTGTTGAGTCAACAATCGGGAGCGGACGCTTTTTTAACTCCACCACTCATTGTTTTCCAGGAGCCAGTGTCGCAAAAATCAAAGAGAAGCTCCCGGACTTACGGCGATCGTTTCCACACTCCATCGAACGTCTGGTCCTGCACGTCGCAGCCATCGGCGTGCGTCGGGGCCAATCTGAGCTGCTAAAGAGTCATTCTAACAAAAACCGCGGGCTGTCAGTCTTCATCAGCCGCCCACACCGAGCGTTCGGCCGGCTCCTCCAACTCCATTCTTGGCCCCGGGCCGCCTGCACTTTCCACGGCGTTTATTTCATAGACAATTCTAACCTTTTCTGGAGCCGCTGCTCCTTTCGTCGCCATCACAGACGTCATCCAAGCGAGGCAGGAAGCCGCACGTTAGCAGCCAACTCTCAGCATACGGAACAAACAACGCCAGTCACACATGCGTGGCGGTTTACGTCCTCAGTGCCGACCTCGACCTCCACGGAGCATTCTGTGGGCTCGGCCTCCTGCAGCGCCGCCTACAGGCTCCAGCTGCTACTGATCCCCTCAGTCAGGCCCTGCTGCTCTCCTGCTGCCCACACTGCTGGGTTGGTCTCCACTGTCCCGCTCTCATGCCTGCAGCAATCATAATAGACCCCACAAACGTCACCCATTACTCTCAGTACTTACAAGCACTGCCACAAACATCCGCTGTGTGCAAAGCTGGTCCCAGGGCTCTTCAAGTGGCCTTGCTGAATGCTCTCTCCATCAACAATAAAGCTTATACTCTCGATCACGATTTCTTTATTGCCAGAGATTTAGATGTATTTCCCAGAGACCTGACGAGTACGTGTCCATGACGGAGCTCTGCCCGCTTGACTTGGCATTCATATGTGCTCCGAGGACCACTGGCCTTGTTGTGTAAAGATAGCTTCTCCTCGCAGAGAGTGAGAGTTAATAGTGAAACTTTTACCTCATTCGAATGATTAATTTCTAAGGTTGGTCGCTCTAACCCGTTTTATTGTATTTTAATTTATCGCCCTCTGGGTTTTAATGCTGCATTTCTGGCTGAATTCAGTGACTTTTTTAGCTTCCATTACCACATTTCAGAGAATTTTAATGCCTGAGGTTTTTAATGTGCCTGTAAATGACACCACAAACACCTTTATAAATCTCACATAGTCTTTAAATTTTGTTCAACATGTCAGCGGTCCGACACACATGAAGGGAAACACGCTGGACCTTGTTTTTACACTCAGTTTGGACATTGATTGTATCGTCTCAGAGGATCTACCTTTCACCGACCACAACTGCATCCTGTTTAATTTGTCTGTTATCCGACTGTCCAACCGGCACACACACAAAATTCTCCCGTATGTGAAATATCCTCTGCTGAGAACTCCTCATCTGCATTCGACAGCCCGGTGCAGCCTTTTGGTATTAACGTTGATATCGATTCCCAAGTTTCATCTGTTAACTCACACTGCTCAGCTATTCTTGACACAATTGCTCCTTTAAAGCCTCGGACTCCCGCAGCCAATCCCGTTCCCCGGCTGGACGGCGACATCTGCTGCCGAAGAGCTGAGCGCTTGTGGAAATCAACCAAGCTTCATGTACATCGTCTTTATCTGAAAGAACTACAGGTTGAATTTCCTTCTGTTGTTAAGGTTTCCAGAGCCTCGAACTTTAAAAATCTCATCATGTCCAACAAGAGAAATGCCAGGGTCATTTTTGACACTATACGTACCATGACTGGGGAGCCACCGCCTGCTCCACCTGTGTCTTCTCATCAGGACCGCAGTCATTTTGTAATGTTTTCTGTAAATAAGATGTCAGTGTCAAGGCCAGTATGGAAGCCTCCTCCTCCTCCTTTCCGGACCCCCCAAGCAGCCGTCTATTATTGACAATCCCTCACCTGTTTCCCACTACTCAGCAGATCTTGTGTGATGAGGACCTCTTCTCGTCCACTGGATGTCTTCCCACAGTTTTGCTGAAAAAGGCTTTCAGCACCATTGCTCCATCCCTGCTCTCTGGAAGCAACATGTAGTGATGTTGGGGTAAATTTGGAGAAATGTACCTTTGTCTCGTTAGGGGCACCACCGGAATTATCCAGAAGTCAATTATTAATTGTTTGATAATTAACCTTAAAACATTTTAAAGCAACCTCGTCTGAAATCGTGGATTCTTAATACATGGATCTATTTCTTGCAAGAAGAAGTATCACAACACAATCTCGGTATGGATATGAACAATTTATTGAAAGATAATAATGGTAAACAAAATCAGATAACAGATCAAAGCTATAAGTGATGGTAGCGAATGATGGTTTGTTTGCTGGATATTTGTTGACGGAAGAGTAAGACAGGGCAGAAAGAGAGGTGAAAACAGGAAAGAAAAGACTAATTAAATCAAATAAAATGAAAGTATCAAAATAAAAGAAATTATCTAAAATCTCTTTAAAAACGGCTTGGTTGAGAAATTGAATGAATTAGTAAATCCCTATCGGCATCAACTCAATATCACTGTGGTGTGGAGTTGGAGGTCTTACTTTGTACCAGGATGACGTTTGCGTTGGAACTCCAAAGGATCGTCTTACGGGCTGTTGGATCTAGTAACGTCGGCGAGGTAGGCTCTCCGAGGTTCTGGTGACGTCAGCGATGTCAGGACGTCCACGTGGTAGCTCCAAGAATCCTGATGTTTTCAGGATACGATGATGTTCGCAGGGACGTCGGGTACAAAACTCAGCCGATGAAAAATCTGCTCGGTTCTTTATCTGAATAAAAATGAAAATAATCTCCCTGGCCAGTAGATCTTATTCTCACCTTCTTCAAACTCAGACTTGAGTTTTGAAGGTTCTCAAAAGTCAAATAAAAATATTAAAAGAATCTGGAAAAATGCTCCTCCTGTTTACGCGTATTGACAGGGGAAAAGAATATAAAATCTTAGGTGAGGTAAAATTAAGACTTACAAAGTCTTAGCGATCTTTGTAACTAAAATCAAAATACCAAAGGTAGGCCGGAAAGTGAAGCGAAGGCGGCCACGAAAACACTCTGGACTAAAACTGGGAACAGCAGAGAAGTTGCTTCAAGCGTCCAGTAGAAATGTCTAAGACTTGCAAGCGATGTAAAGTTAACCTGGACGACACCAGTACGTCGACAAAAAGGAAGCAAAAATAAAGTGGAAAAGTTAAGGCTAAGGATAGACGCGCTAAGAGTGTAAGTAAAAGAGTAAACAAAACTAAGAGCTAAAAGAACAAAAGGAGAGAAAAAACTAAGAGAGCTGAGAGCTAAGAGGTAAAAGTTAAGAGAGTTACGAGAGAGCCAACAAAGGATGTACGTGTGTTTT
>CAESWR010000488.1:68437-92554 GCA_903171835.1 Mullus surmuletus | reverse complement strand
CGATGGCAGGAAACCCATTTAGAGTCGTTGCAAAGCAAAGCGGGCCACGTGATGGAGAGTGTGATTACAGAAAGAGGAAAGGACGAGGGGTGGCTGAGAGTGAGAACCAGACAGGAAGTGAAGGTGTGTGCGCGTGTGCGCGTGTGCGTGTGCGTGTGCGTGTGTGTGTGTGTGTGTGTGTGTGTGTGTGTGTGTGTGTGTGTGTGTGTGTGTGTGTGTGTGTGTGTGTGTTCTCTGATCGTTTTCACAGTGGGGGTGTTTCCCTCTAACAGATTGCATTTGTATTAAAGGCCAAGAGACTTGGTATTCTGCACATCGCGCGGCCTCTCTGATGAATAAATGAAACAGTTGCTTTGCAGCCTCGTTTATCCCTCATTTGAGATGGAGACACACAGAGAAAAGTAGTGAGTTTCTCTGGTTTTAGGAGCGCTGAATTTGTCTTAGGAGACAAAGCATTACAGCCGAGGCCCTCTGACCTTGGCAAGTGTCGCAATGCTTTTTTTTTTTTTGGCTTCTTTTTTTTTTAAAGCATCAGACATGAACAATGCAGCTTGTCTCCTGCAGGTGTCACCAAGTGGGTGAAGAACTGGAAGCTGAACGGCTGGAGGCTGAAATCCGGCGGTCCAGTTATCAACAAAGAGGATTTTATGAAGCTGGAGAGACTGAACAAAGAGCTGGAGGTGGTCTGGGTAAATATCAGCCTCCACCCACTCAGTGCTGCGGAAGCTACCGACAAACTAGCCAAATATTTGTCATGGAGAATCGTTTCTTCCAGCCTTCCACACTAAATATGACGCGACTGTTGCATTAGAGAGTGAGATGCTGTCAGAGGTGTCAAAAGTATTCACATTCATTACTTCATTACAATTCAAGCTCTTGTAAAAGTACTGGTTTCAAAACTACTTATAAAGCATTAGAGTAAATGTTATGTCAGGGGGGAAATGGCGGTAAGTACCGAAGCCTCGTCCACGCCACAGAGCCCAATGGGGGGGCGAAGTCCCGCCCCTTCCTGTAGACCCCCTGTGACCTGTGAGAGTGTAAAAAATGTATGGATGACGACGACGTCTATCGTTGGTGTTCAGAGCAGCGAAGAGCTGAAGGTCACAGAGCGGCTTCATGCAAAAAAAAAAATATCGTTAAAAACCACAAACAACATATGTGAAATCCATGGTACAATTCTAACATGGACCGGAAACAAAAGGGCGGGACTTGGACACTCCGCAGTACACGAGCCCACCTCCCCAAAAACAGGCTAAAGGCCGTCATGACTAAAATGTAATATTAAATGTTAATGTTGAAACATTTGGGATGCTCCTGTTTCAGCTGCATTTATGCCCATTGAAAATGAACACTTTTTAAGACCACGCAAATACATTTAAGATCCATATGTGAACTACTGAGGAATGGCATATGTTAATACATCTCATCCAACCAATCAAATTCACTCAATTTATCTGGAAAGGTTTGGGGGGTTTTGTGTGTGTGTTGTTTTTGTTTGTTTGTTTTTATGATGACAAGCCGGAATCGAAACAAGCCGAAATGAAATGGGAGTAACGAGTATGTAAGGCCTAGAAAGAACAGATAATTGTGTGAAAATGTAAGATTTTGTGTAGATACCCACATTTTCCTTAAGTAAGGTAAGAAAGTATTTGTACTTCGGACGCAGAGAGGCCAAAACAAAAGGCCGGTGATGTCGCTGTAAAAACAGAAGCTGAGTCTCCCTGCTCTTCCTCCAGATACACATTCCGGGTCACGCCGGCTACACGGGCAACGAGCAGGCAGACAGACTGTCGAGGGAAGGAGCAGCCCAGCCTTTGCCGTCGCAGCAAGAAGAAGAAGAAGGAGGAGAAGAAGAGGGGGGTTCTTTTTAAAGGGATTTGCTGCAGGACTGTTGATACGGTTGACTTTAGTTTGTAAGTTGACAGCTTTCTTTGCCCCCATCTGCAATGTTTTGAGACCAACCCGCAACTCTAGAACAGGGGTTTTGTTTGTCAGGTTTTCTGTTGAATAACTTTAATTGTGATTTTGATTTAAATAAAGTTTTTAAGTGTCGGCCTCAACATTCTGTTATGTGTTTTGTGACGCAGCCGCAGTCATGAGTTTCTCCACAGTGATCTTTTCTGTGAACAAAATGTTGGAAAATATTTTCCGGTTTGACTTAACTGCGGCACTTCACTTTTGGTTTGCACATGATGTAATACCGTCTGCTGTCCAGCAGGAGGAGCTCGAGGTTGTTCCCAGGCACACCACAGACACACCTCACAGCACTTCGAAATCAGTTTGAGCTCTGAATGGCATAGTTCATGTACACTCTTATTTGGTTTGGGATTAGTTTTAGTTTCTTTGAGTGGAAAAAAAACAACTGAGCAAATGTGTCTAAAAATCTAGTTTTAAATCCAAAACTTCTGTCATAAAATGTAACTGGGAGATGCCTGATCCCACCGTGGCAGGCAACTCTAAATATCTGTATCGAGGCACACATGAACCTGGTTTTGCTGAATCATTCCTGCTCCCCAAGACGAGACTTGGACGTCCACCTCACAGCAACCTCTGCCTGCAGTTTGTCCTCATTCAGTCTTGCTGGCGTGACCACAACAAAAATGCTATTTGATTAGTGGTGTCCCGATCGATATCCGCCCAGTATAAGCAAAACGTATCAGACTATATCAGCCTGCATTCTGTATGTATGTATGTATGTATGTATGTCAAATGTATGTAAGCCATTGGTCAACAATAAATGGATCAGTTTTTCTCATAGCTACAGGTGCAAAAGGTGAAACCAATACATTATATAGATCTATTACACACAGAATGAAACACTTCATGTCTTAATTCATTTAATTTCTTCTAATTATAATGACTATGGCTTACATTTTGAAGACCAAAGATTTACTCTTAAAAAATTGGAATATTACAAAAGATCAATTTTAAAAGGTATTGATAATATGTAAATGTTGGCTACTGAAAAGTATGTCCTTCTATATGCACTCAGTAATTGGTTGGGGATTCTGGACGTGAACTACTTTCCCATGATGTTCTGTTTGTTGAGATGCACCTGCACTGTTGCTGACTATTGTCCTCTGTTTGAGTAATATCACTTCATCCAGCCTTTTCTATCATTCCGTACTACAAAATAAGTCATAAAAGTATGTAAGATTTGTGCTGATGTCGTATTGGATCGATCATGGTATTGGCCAATACTTAAGGCTACAATATCGGTCGGTATTGGAAGTGAAGAAGTTGTATCGGGACGGCCCTATTTTGAACTGCAGCTATTGTCCTTTTTGCCTGAAATGGTTTGTGTTAACAAGCTAAACCCAAAGCCGTGTACAGTCGCCTCGAAGCCACACGGAGTCTGAGGTGGTCATACTCGCTTCAAAACTTTTTTCCAACGTGTTTCAACTTTAATTGTTTCAAAAACCATGCGAGTGCATCTCCGTGTCTTGATCTTCCTCTCGCCATCTCCTCTCATTCGTCTCCTCGCATCACCTCCTTGTCGTCTTTCTGCTCCCGTCTTTTTGGTGAGTCGCCTTCCGCAGAAAAAAAAGTGCTTTGCCTCCGAAGCGGGAGAGAGAATTGCGCTCCTCACCCTCCTCCCACACTTTCCCTGCCCCCCCCCCCCCCCCATACTGGAGCAGCTGGTCGATTGGTCAGTGTCGATGTTTGAATCGGCAGGACGGAGGCTCCGGGCTCCTCGCTCTGACCCCGACCGTTGCCTGGCGGCGGGCGCAGGGCGCCACAACCCCGCCGGAGGCAGTGCAGTCTGAGAGAGGCAGCGAGAGAGCGCCTCTCGGAGGTCAGAGGTCGCCACGCAGCAACTTCACCTCCTCGCTGGCTGAGCCTCGTTAGCACTCCTCCTCAGCGCGCACAGGCTGGGCTCTGGCATCACTCCGCCGCTGCCCTGCTGGAGGGGAGGAAGAGCGAGCAAAGAAACTTAACAAACCAGACATTAGAAACATCCTGCTCGCTCCTCAGTGTCAGGTTTTGTCAATTTTTAGATAACAGCGTCTAAAATGAAGCGGAATCTTCTGCCGGGGTTGAAGAACTCTCTGACTCTACAAACTGTCTGACACTGAGCGGGGGATGTTAGCAAAAGTGTCCACAGTGCTGATGGGGAAGAAAACTTCATGCAGACACTGATGGAACTTCAGCCCGACTACGCCGGCGCTGCAGCGGACGAGTCGAAGTGGGAGTCCGGTTTTTCAGAGGTTGAATCTCAGCTGCGGTCTGAGGTCACGACCCTGTTGCAGAGGTCGCGGCGAGTCAGCGCCCCTCTTGTCCGTGTTAGAAATGCTGGTTTTGTCCAGGAATGGCAATTCCTGAGAGTCAGAAACACTTATGTTGAAGTTGCTTCCAGGTTCTCAGAGTTTGTGAGGTCGTGTCCAGGTCTCGTGATTGACAAAGGCCAATTGTGAGGCTCCTGAGGCAATGAGGTCATGTCTAAAGTCACCAAAGATGTGTTGGAGTTGCTCAAATTTAATTTTCAGGGTCATGTGTGTGGTAGAATCGGAGTCACACCAACTGCTCTGTGAAGTTGTCTGAGTGTCTGAGATTATGTCCGATTTGTCTTCACCAAGTTAGTGGTTTCGTGTCCAAGTGGTGCCCGAAGATGTGTCTGTTGTCTCGGAGTTGTATGTATTTGTCATTGGAGCAGTGAGCCGGTCGATCAGAGCGCCGAAACACCTCCTCTGCTTGCTTCTCTGGGTGCCTTGCTCAGGTGAAATACAGGAAGGGCCATTTACTTCTTAAAACAAGGTTTGGGCAATCCACCACTTACAGGGCAGTTGTCAGAGGCACATCTGGAGAGAACGAGGCAACACCCAGATCATTGCATCTCCAGCTGATCAGGTCATGACCAGGTCTCACTTATTGCTGAGTTGTTGCTAAGGCAATGCAGTCACCATGGTCACCATCTTAGACGTACAGTAAATGTTTAAGAGTTGCTAAGACAACGTAAAGGTCATATTCAAGGAGAAGACTATGTTTCTTTTCTTATCTGAAAGCTGAGCGATGGTGCCATCCCACAGTTCCTTACGTTCCTGAGGCCCAGTAGCAGTTGTGTTGGGATGAAGCCCTCGACCGGCAATGACAACAAAACATGCTTATGACTTTTAGAACACAGGTCAGGCCATCTCTGGGTCATGCAAGGTCACAATGCACCACCATAGCTGAGGAACTCTGGAGGGATGTTCTTATTCATGGTAGACCACAGCCAGCGGGAACACCTGCTGATTACTGGAAGAAGAGACCTTCAAAGACTCATCTCAGGACATCTGGTGTTCAGCGGCACTGCTTCTGCTGCTCTCTGCTCCACCACTTATCATCAAATAATTCCCTCAACCAAACCGGTGCCGGTGTTTACACACGCCGCTTCCTTTCTGATCTGGGATCAAGGAGAAGTGGGGCTCAGCACGCCATCCGGGGGGGCGAGGGGGGGGGGGGGGGGGGGGGGGGAAGGAGTCGCAATCAAAGATGGCAAGATGAACAAAGTGGCATCTGTTTCCATGACAGCTGTCTGCATCCGGTTCCGAGCGCCCCGGCTCCCGTGCCTCCTCCTCCTCCTCCTCCTCCTCCTCCTCCTCCTCCTCCACCAACACTGCTGTTTGATATGACAAAGAGGACTTCTTTAGGATTTTTAATGGGGTACTGGTTTGCTTAATGGTTTAAAGACGACTCATTTGACTTGTTAAATAAGGTCTGTCTTTCCCGTCAGGGCCTCGTTTGCAGACCCAAACACCACTTAGCAACCCTTCTCACTGCTCGGTGTTTCCTCTCTGGCTAATCAGTGTAATCACGATGCACAAGAGGTTAGAGAGACTAAAAGATGCTGATTTTACACGCCCATTTTAATAAAAGATTCATCTCAAGTTCATCCTTGCTTTGCCGAAATTACAATCAAAGCACATAACGGAGAAAATTACCACATGAAACTAAAAATTGTTTTGTCACTTGGGTGAAAATTACCCTTAAGGCATGGACTAGTGAGCAGACATCATCCACGGCCCCGGTGAACCGCACAGCTTTAAACATAGCAAATCTAATTAGATTTTGTGCTTGTGAGATGATGAAGTCATTGGTCGGGCAGGTCAGCAGGCGCACTGCCGGCCTCTGTTTGGGCGCCTCTCTGATGCTGCCTGATCAATTTGTCCTCAATATGAACTGATCAGCATATCAGCTGTTAAGACCTTGGCAGGTTCCCATCATCTGGGGCTTCATTATCTCGTCTCCCCACCGATTTGCATCATGGACAGAAACACATGAATCAATCTGTGCCCTTTGTGGAAAAGTTTTGGCGCGCTCGGCACCCCTGCAGCCATCTCTGCATTTCAAAAGTTTTACTCCAAAATGAGATTTCCTCCATTTGGAAAATGATGACGCCTACTCTGATTTAAAGAAATAAAATGAAAAAATAAAAAATCAGATATTGGCATGAAAGTAAAACTCATTATGGAAATACATTAAAGTTTTTGACTTTTTTTTTTTTACTATTCATGGAATTGGCCTGGAAAGGAGGCATGAGGTTTCCAGGATTCTGTCCATGTATTTGAAATATAAAGGGCTTTGGATCTTTTTGTCTTTTTAAAGCCAACAAAAAAACCAACAGTAAGTAACTGTACTAACAAGTGAGTGTGTGTATGTGTGTATATCAAAGCCTGTTATCTCTTCTGCGTCTGTACAACACACACTTCCAGCCGACAAGGCGCGCTCCTAACTGTTTGTTTGAGGTGCAGAATTGATGTACTGGTTTACAGTCGCATGCAAACGTTTGCACCCCTTGACTTCCAACACATTTGTAGTCCTTTATTGAAAAGATGCAAAAAAAAGACTCCCCAAGATATGTCAGCAAACATTTCACTTTCATGTGAAGGAAGACTTTTAGCTGGTTGTAAAAAGTGTTTCCCATCTGGCCAACCAGTGCACCATTAAGATGCAGCTTAGTGGCTCTGTGTCATTGATTGTTTGTGAAATCACAGAGGACAGAAACATTATTCACACTCTGCCACGTCGGAGGAGAATCCGTCCGTCAGGTATATTCTCACTCGGGTCGGCAGCCGATCACAGGACCAACACGTAGAGGCAGACATTCACACCTACAAACTTACACACTCCAGCCTGTAAGTGTGTTTTACATGCAAACTCTCACTAGAGAGGCTCGGGTCGGCCGGCAGCTTCAAACTCACAACCTTCGTGCTGTGAGGCAGCGACAGCTCGATGCCAAACAAACAACTGGAGAGGGTCTTGAAATGTCGTCGACGCTCCACTGTTGTATCTAAAGGTTCCAAAGCAACGATTGGAACTTAGCTTTGCAGGATCACGTTTTAAAGACTCGACTTGATGATGTCGGACACAGAACAGTATTTACAAATGCGGTGTGCGGCGCTCACGCCCGAGGGCGGGAAGCCTTTGACTCAGTCCCAAACGCTCTGGCCTGCTGCCAAACAGACTCACCAAACGAGGATTCATCTGCTGCTGGATTTTGTCCCTGACAAGACAAATGCACTTTTTCTCTCCTTTTTGAGGGACGTTTGCTTAAAACTACAGGGAGACTGAGGCTTTTACAAAAACCCAAGTAAAACCTCACAACTGCCTTTTAAAGATTAATGACCTCAGTAGGAACCTTTGGCCTCAAAGTCAAAGAGGCCATAATTGAACTGTTTTTCGGCCGATAACAAAAACATTCTCTAGTAACGGCAGAAAAGTAGATCCCTAAAGAGAAGTTTCAGTGAAAGTTTGTGGAGAATATGAAACAGAAACCTGCCTCACTAACCCAGTAGTTTTGAGTGAATTAGACAATATTTACTTGCGTCATAGAAGACATCATTAGTGCCACTGGTACTTTTCCAGCAGCTCCAAATATCTGCGGTGACACAGATTATTATGGGCATCGGTGGGTGTCGGCAGCTTGTTTCGCTCCTCGGAGAAGAAGCACGGGTCGATTTCTCGTACAGGTACAAATCTTCAGACCGGTGCAGAGCTCTGTTGTTCGGCCCGGTCGAGGTGAGGCCAAGGTCGGCAGGGTGGAGGTGCTGCAGCGCCATCCGTCAGCTGCCACGGCTCTAATTATACAGCCGAGCACTAACCAAGCGTGAGATGTCATTACACAGATGGAGCTCTGGAGGAGAGAGAGTCTGCATCTGCACGTCAGTCTGCATCAGTGATCATCTGTGTGCGCTCGATATCCCAGGCCATGCGTCTGCACATGAACACAGATTTCCTGAGCTACTGTGTTAGAAAATGTCACCAGAATTTCAGAACGTAATGCCTCCGGATTGTTTGTGCAGGGGTTGCAGATCGCAGTGTGCAGAGTGACTGTTGACGGGTGTATTTAGGGAATATTTCTGGTCTGAACAAGAAGCTACTAATGAGATCTACCAGATGCTGAACACATCTTACCAACATTTTTAAATTATACAAAAATCCTCTGGGATTTTGAGTACTTTTTTTCCCCAACACTGTTACCCCCATGGGATGGTATATAAATAACAGTGGACAGGTTTTTGGCTTTTCATTAGGAATTGATTTAGTATAGACTCCCATTGTCTTGAGTTACCAAACAGCCTCTGCATTCATAGACGACAAACTGAGGATATGATGATGGAGGAGGTCAGTGTGGGAGACCTCACGCTGTCTCATGAGGAGACTTTCAGACTTGGACCCCGAGCCAGTACATCAAAGTAGCCCCCTCAGTGTGTGGGCAGTGGATTGGTGGTGTACAAAGGTGGTTCTGAGATCAGCGCAGAGGGATGTGGACCCTATGAGCTTGGCTTGGCTTGGCCGGGGAGTTTGTGGTACATCGCAGTGACAGCATAAACAAATGTTGGGTTGAAGATGATGGAGGGATACTCTACTGCTTGGCTATCGGTACTTAAAACACACTCGGTGGCGGATGAGAGGAGGGAGTAATCGTTCATGACATGACAATGAAAACGACCAGAGCAAACAAACCACACGTTATTTTCTCCTAACTCTTTCCCAACAGTTTGAAGAGCTCTGAGCAATTTGGCCAAACGTCATTAGTTCAGAGTGTGAAAGGTGCTCTCGTTTGCTGTAGCCAGGAAATAGTTGTTTTGTCGTTGTGAATCCTGACAAAGCTCGGCAGGTTGCGTCACAATCCAACGTCTTGCTTGTGCACATAGTGGTAGCTTGGTGGCACTGAGAGGCGTCACTTCAAGAACCTGGCCCATGTTGGTCTGCATATAACGTTGGATGGACCTGCACACATCTGCAACGTGGATTTCCGTAGAAATATATATATATAAATATGTTTTTTTTTGTTAAGAAAAACAAAAAATGAGCAGTGGTGGGAACCAAAAACACCACATTTTTTAGAGTTTTTTGTTACCACAGCATTTTGAGATACCAGGCTGCTTTCGGTGAACGTCCCCTCGGACCGCTAACATCTGAGGTGGAGTTAAAGGGTTGAAATCCGAAACAGGTGGTCAGCCGCTTTGGGCAAACAAGTGAGACAGTGCGGAGAGATAAGAGTCTGGAACAGGCAGCAGCAGAAACGATTTGGCAGTGAAACAAAGGAAGAAGTCTGTGTGCAAAGCAGGCCCAGTGATGAGTGCGAGGCACAGGTGTGCAGCCAAGCAGTGATGAAACAGCCGGAAAGCCGGCGAAACTGTGGGGCTGATCACGGTCGGGCTCAGTCTGGAATAACGGCGCAAGTTAGACAAAACAAGAGTTGCCAGGAATGACTCAGCGTTATCGTTTTGCATCGCTAAATGCATCATGGTGATGCCACATGTTTCCAAAGAGAAAAGATTTCAGAAGCCAACAAAGAGTCCCTACGGTAATCTGCTACAGAAATATTCATGTTTTGCCCAGTTGGGGCTAAAGTGAGCAGGAGGAAATCCCTGCAGACTGTCAGGGTCAGACATCACAGTTAAGTCAGCATGAGCAATTAGCTTGCTAATGAAACAGTGTAATGGATGGATTCGTAGCGACGCCCTCTTCAATGCAGGGCAGATGACTGTGGGAGGAACACTGAAGGAATGAATTTGAAGCTTTTTAACAAGGCGCCTGACATCGGGAACTCCTGGCACCACTTTGTGCTCTTGCGTATCTGACCCCTTGGACTGTGACCCTTTAAACCAAAGTGTTGCTGACACGTTGAGGCTGTGATTGCTGCTGCTCCTCAGGTTTGGGCTCCTGACTCCCCCTGGAGGCTCACCTGAAGGTTTGAGGCCCACTTCAAAAGTGACTCAACCCCTTCAAAGTCCCATGTTAACATTGTTTGAAATACTGCTAGCTTAAATCGTGTTTAGGCTAAAACAATTAGGAATAATCAAGTGTGTGTGTGTGTGTGTGTGTGTCGCCTCTGTGATTGGCAGTGCTCAGTTCCTCCCTAATCTTCCACCTCACAAGTGACGTCTTCTCAGCCCTGCCCGAGGATGCTCTTGGACTCAGAGAAACTAATCATTTCGTGGTTACATCTCACTGTGACATCACAAATGTTATTTTAAAAGGTGCTATAGAACATTTTTATACAAACAGATCATTTTGGAAAAATAATACACCCACAGAAGGTCTAAAGGGGTGTAGAATAAAACATTTTTTAGTCCAGAAATAATATTTTTATAAATTTTTACGGGTCTGAAAATTTTCAATATTTTCATCTGGTTGTCCTGGCTACGTCGACAGGAAATGTCTCTGAGCCAATAGCATTAGTCCGTTGATGTCACGTGAGTCAGAGCTCACGGGTCGCCAGACTCGTACGGTTGATGGTCGCAGCACGGTCAAGAAATGTCTTCAGCTCCTGTTTGACAAACAGCGAAGCAGGACGAGAGGGAAGACTGGTGTCAATGATAAAAAAGAGCTGCTAGTTTAACAGGAGCTTTTTGAAGCCGACTAAAACGATGGTAATCATAAACAATTACAGGCGCATTCAGTGGTGAAGAAAAAAACACCACCACTCGCTGTCATATAACCGTCAGCTTTTGCGATCTAAATATGTTTTACACGGTGGTTGTTGCAGTGTGTAGTGACGTCAAAGGGCACAAGAAACAACCCATGACGTTACCACCAAAGACTCCTCGCACGACATCACGGCTGCTCCACCGCACACATGGAGCCAACCTGGCAAACAGTACAACGGAAGGTTGGAGCGACTTTAAAATTGCGATAATGACATTATAAAATAACATGGTCACACCTTTAGTAAAGTAGCACAACAGAAGAACTTAACGAGGAAGCTGGGGTTTTTTCTGTTGTTTTCTGAGTCTTTTCTCCTTGATGGGCTTTGCTGTGATGGACCAGCGTGTTCTTCAGGCCTGTTTAATTCCTGACGTTCACAGTTGAGTAGCTGTGGTCCTTGAGAAGCTTCTCCAGCTTGATTGAAGCCCACCTGTGCTTAACTGAATTGCTTGGACATAATTAGGAGCAGCACACACCTGTCTATACAAGGTGCGGCAGCTGATGTACGCGGCACTTAATCCCGAGTGAATGGGACGGGTTGGGGATTGATTTTTGATTCATTGATGAGGCCTGGTGAATGCTGATGTTCCCACCTCAGGGTGTGTGCGTCAGAAACGATGGCAACATTGATTTTATGAGGTTTACATGAGGAGAGAAAACAAAGCAGACGGAAGCATCAATCTCGTGATTCCTAAACTAGTTTTAATTGCTGCTCTCAGTGTTTGAACTCGGCACGGCGAGTGCCCGCCATCCTCATTATGAGGAGAGGTGAATTGTGGGTAGAATCTGCGGGTGGTTTTCGACAACCTGCTGTGTGCGCTGATGTTTCAGAGGCAGGAAGGAAAGGGACGGGAAGGAGAAGGACGGGCGTGATGGGGGAAAAAAGAGTGGAGTGGGAGACGACGAGGGAGAAGAAACGGCAGCGAGGAAAACAGAAGAGACGGCGGCGGGGAGGGAATCAGAGGACGTCTGAGGAGACGGACGCAGAAGGCGGGATACAGAGACGCGAGGAAGAAACAAGAAGAAGGTGGTCGAGGGAAGGGGAGGGAAATGAGTGATGGAGGCAGACAGAAGAAAAGGAAGAGAAGAATTAGTGGGAAGCAAAATGAGGAGGGAGAAACGTCTTTAGGAAAAACACCAGGGAGCGACGACTGAAGAAGAGGAGAGGAGACTGAGGAGATGAGTGAGGGAGAAGCAGACAAACGGTGGAGTCTGAGATGAAACAGCAGAAGCGTCACTAAAATCAATCACAAGACATCAGAGGTGGACCAAAGCCCGGCGTCTCCTCTTCACTGGAAGCGGTTTTCAGCTCCAAATATGGAGTTCTCATCAAAAATGGGATCGGATTTGTAAAGTTGCTCAAGCACAAGAAGCAAAAGTAGAATTATTTAAACTTGTGTTTATATTTGAACCCATTAAAACACGAATAAAGGCTGGGTTTGAAGAGGGAATTAAACTGTATTGCAATAAACGTGGCAGTGCAGAAGTATTCAAAGTAGGACACTGTCATCCGAAGGTTGCCTGCACACAAACAGAGCCTTCAGGTGTGAGATGCCCTCTCGTGTAAGAGGACCAGATTTCTGATTTCTGAAATGGAATCCAGGGACGTTTCCTGCTCAGAGATCAAAATTAATCAAAAGTTATCAAAATGAAACTGGGACAGTTAACAGTAACTGTGATGAGTTTGCTCTACTCTTCTTCTTCTCTAAAGGCGGCGTGCGACCGGCTACTGTAATAACCGTTGTTCTAGTCCACACCTGTCAATCATAAAACACTGAAATCTGGGACATTTTCGGAGACACCTTTAACCGGGGACACGTCGTCCAAAACGGGGACCGTCGCTGGGAATCAGGGACGTCTGGTCACCTTACTCTCGTGGTCATCATAATTATGCCCACCAAGTAGCATCATTGTCCATATGGGAAGGAGCTAATCGAAGTAACCATGCCGACTGATGTCACCTTAAGATGAGGGGAAAATAGCAACAATTAAAAGATCAAATGTTTTTAAAAAAGAGCTAATTTGAGCCAAAACTGCAAAAGTTTTCCCATCATCATCAAACCTGAGGTCAGTATTTGTCCGCCTCGTCAGGCCTTTCAGGGGAGTTGCACACGCGTGTTGGGCTCCCAACTCGGGCTCTGCGTGCTCGGGAGGACACATCCTACGCAGGCTGCACAGGATGCAGGGCACATCCATTGTCGTGAATTGGGACGTCACGGACTTCCCCAAAGCAGACCCTGGACATGGGAATGGGACGTCATCCGCGCTGCGAGACGACGTCGCACACCCTTTAAATGCAGCCTCCCTCTCATGCAGACCCTGTGCAGCCTTGGTGGTTGTTTGGAGCACAGAGCGAAGTGCTGTACCTCCCGCCGTCAGCAGGGGCAGTGCTTTACGAGCGTCTTGTTGCCATGCTGCAGATTGCGGCGTTGAGAGGCGCGTGGCTGCGGATATTTGTTTGTGGGTTCTGAGCTGAGCTTTGAGAAAACAGCATCTATTTACCAACAATGTGCAGAGCAGACGACGCTCACGAGCTGCTCTGAGCGAACACACTCGGTCGCTGTGTGGCGCCGTTGGTGCTGGATGTGGTAGAAATGGGTCATTGTGGTGCTGCGAGCTGCCTGCCGGCTGTTAAAATGCTGCTCAGGTCTGAGATCCGGCGAGGCAGCCGGCAGCGCAGCGCCTCCATCCTCGACACACATCCTGCCTCGCCGCAAAATCCTCCCACAGACACTCAAACCGTCTTCACATTGTTAGATCGTCACACACCTCAGAGGTGAAGGGACGACTGGATCTGCCAAGTGGGAAACCTGCCTTTTAGCTTTGTAAATGTAGGAAAGTGGGCTGATGGGAAATCTGGTCTTAATTTGACAAAACACCAGTGTTCCCAGTGAAAGGCGGTGCTCCAGTCTCCTGCTGTATCACTTGATTACAGGGAGCCAAATGAAGCCCTCTGGGTTCTGCCACAGGCCAGTGAGCGGCGGAATATTTCTACATAAATTAGCTGGCTCTTGGCCCGCTTCCCCTCTCAGCATCAAGTGTTTGCACTTTTGCTTCGGGGGACCGGAGACGCTGTGATACATCGCAGGAGGAATTATCATTATTATGACGTGCGTGTAGACGACTGACTGTAAAGCAGAAAGTAGCTGAGTAACGTCTCAGCAGGGCAAACTTTGGCTCTCAGCTCAAGAAAGGTGTTTTTTGTTGTGACGGGTGGAACCAGAGAGGCTTCCACTTCTGAGTGAATTTTAGGTAATGATTCTCGTCTCTTCACGTCTAAGGATTTTATCAGCCTGACATTTTATCCACGTGGCTGCCGTGGAAACAAGCTCACTGCTGTCATTTTCTCCGGACACACTGAGGCGGGTTTGTGCTGTGATGTGAGGAGCTCAGGGAGGCTTTGTGAGCTCATGGAACACGGGTGGAATCACTGATGCCTCCTGCATCCACATACAACAACTGCGTGGGCGCAAATACGTCATGGCGGCGTGCAGAGGTTTCCAGAACAAACCAGCAAGGTGGACGGCAGCCGTTAGCGCGCTAAGCTAGGAGCCTTCACCTGATTTTCTCCCCCCTCAAGCATCTTCTTGGTGAAGGTCTCCATCACAATCCTCTGCCAGCAGTCTGGAGCAGATGCTCCTCTGGACGCTGATGTTTGTGGCCACAGCAGGAAGACGTGAGCTTTCTCCTCTGCTCTGCTCGCCATTGGACTCGTTGGAGACGGATTCTTCCACCGCTTCCAGACGCCAACACTCGAGCAGACGATAGCACAGACCATTTTCTCTCCTTTCATTTTCTCCTTCTTGTTTAGTTATTCAATTTTTCCCGTGCAAAGATGTGATCGGATCTCAGTCAGATCACAATGTGGACACTGAAGACACATATGAATGCCAGGTGTAAATAGGGTGGATGTTTTAAAGCTGAAGTCAAATACATGCAAAACGAAACCTTTGTGACTTTGCACTTTAACAATGAGCTAATTCCCATTAAACCTTTTAACTGCTAATTACAGCCGCTTTAATTAGCTATTTGCTTGTGCAGTTACAATTTTGCCAAATAGCATCGTCCATCACTGCTGTACATTTGACAGATGTTGATCACATTTGCCAACACAGGGACCACCCAGATGAGTTGACAGTGTTAGTGTTTTGGGGTTTTTTTGCTCTTCTGCTTCTGCCCCAACAACCCCCATAAATAATACAACAGATTGAGCGTGTTCAGCCATGTGATGAAGACGTGAAAGTGAAGGTAACTCAGGTTAGTGCAGTGACATTTTGACATGTTAGCCTCATGTGCGTCGCTACAGGTGGCGACGTGGGCCGGCGGCTCGCTTCCATCACGAGATCCCAGAGAGGCGTCGTGCAGGTGTTTGTCAGCCCTGAAGGAGGCCTTTTATCGGTCTCTCAGAGGATCAGGCCCTCGTGTCTCGATCACTAAGTGTATCACTATTAATATGACAAACAGGGAGCTAAATCATGTTGCCCAAACTAAAGTTGGGTGCGATTTCATTGAAAAAGAAACAAGATAATGTGTGCAGATTCCATCAGTGGCTGACAGACCGCCTGTCTGTCTCTCGGCTGGTATTAAATGTTAATCAGCCTCCCGCGGACTCCTCGCTGCTCTCGTCGGCTTCGCATTTCTTAATTCATCTCCAAATCTTCTCCTCATTCTTTATGCAAAAATCAGCCCCAAAAGCCTACAGACGAGCAGCACAACTCCCAGAATACAAGATACATACAGACGGATATTCTTAGCAACCAAAGCTGCCCGAGATGCCAGCCAATTAAATTAGGTCTTTACATCTTTATTAGAGTTTGTGTTGCATGCAAACCATCAGGATGCCGCCCACATCAGGAAGCATCCCTGCACATTTGGAGTCAGCCGTCATGTGACACTGGCTGTAAATGTTCACACCCCTTTTGAGTCCTGGTTTGGTCACCAACACCACTGATGTTCCACTTAGGCAGGTTGGGAGCAGCTGCTTTATTAGAACTTTTTTTTTTTTTTATGAAACAGCTGCCTGCTGCTGCTGGAAACCATGTTGATAAGTTAAGTGAGAGTGAATGATACCAGTGAAGCCAAATTCCGTTAGATAAAAGAAGGAAAAAAACCCTCACATTTTTGTTTTAGTGCCAACAGAATCACTTTTGTGTTTGGAGAGCACAGACAAAATGCCATACGTGAGGTGGGTTAAGTTGAGGTGATCGTGTTGTATTTTGAAGGATTATGTTGTGAAACAGAACAGCCATGGATTGGGGTTCTGCACAGGTTTAGCGTGGCACTGGGCAGAGCGGCTGCACTTCCCTCCATGTGTATACGGGAGCTCGCGCTCTCTGCAGAATTTGGATCAGACGTCCCGTCTCCGCGGGGAATGCAGGTTTGATTGATGGCAGCCACATTTACACCATCAGCTGCCCTGTGGGAATCCAAAATGGCTGCCCGTCTCCACAGAGACAACAGACTACCCCCCTACCAAGGAGATGAATGGAAATGTTCCCCCTTCCACAAAGAAGGGGAACAAGAGCGAAGTCGCCATTTTGAACACAATGCTTTATCTGAGAGGCTGTTAAACGTAGTTATTGTTGTGCTGGAGGCTCGTTAGCTCCTGGTGCTTCACATATGGAACAGTCTGACTCAGCACATTTGGTCCACGCCCTTCTTTGTCTCTTAACATCTTCAAAACAGTTGCTGTTTGTATTCAATTGGAGTATATATAACTAAAATGTATCGATGAGAAAAATGTATGCATTAGTCCATAATCAAGTCCATGTTGATATTGTTGGTGAAAACAGCACCAGTTGGCACAAATTCTGCACACTGCAGCTTTAAGGTTATTCATTGTCAAGCAGGTTTGATTGGAGCAAGAACGTTGTGGAAGAGGAAGTTGACACATCAGTGAGACGAAGCCAATAAAAAATTCCAGAGGATTCTGGAATCAGCTTCATCTGAATTAATGGAATTTCTTTTACTTTCTGTAGTTGATTGAATTATTCACATTTTAATAACAACATAGACAATTGAGTTCTCTTCAGGTGCAACTTAAAGTTACCTTTGTTGGAATCAAACTGAGGAAGATGTCCGCTTCCTGTTGGCGGCATCTCTGATTGGCGATTCATCAGCCAGTCGCTTCCCCTCAATCCCTCGCTCCCTCCCTCTCCTCTGCCGCCGCGCCAGTGTGAGATAGGAAGTGACCTACATAGCGTGGCAGCTCCCTCGCCTCGGCTGTCGTTTGCATTTCAAGGGGCGATGAATAATTTACACCCTCGACTCCCAACCCTCCCCATCCGTACATCCAACGTACATCCCACCACAACATGACAGGCCTCAATAATGTTAGATAACCGAATTCAAATGTGGATCCATGAGTGTGCTGAGGGAGGCGGAATGCTCTTTGAGGAGGTGTTAGGAGGAGATCAGTGCGCCTGAGGCGGTAACGCTACCAACCCACAGGTGAAACTCTACTGTCGGGGGGGTGAGGGAGGGAGACGAGGAAGCCAAGGACCAAAGGAAAATTAGCAAGGAGAGGAATGTTGGAAGGAAACATGAGAGGAGAAGTGGAGAAACAAAAGTAGGAAACGAGAGGAGGGAAGACGGGAAATCGACGTGATTCTTTGGGCCACTTGGTGGCAACAGAAACAAACACTGAAGACAGCAGAATCAATCACGATATGTCTTACCTTCAACTTGATATGTTGAACATGTTTATTCACTACAATTTGCAAACATGCAGCTTAAACGGGGAGTTCTGTGATGCTGAAAGATAGTTTGCAGAGTTGCTTATAAGTCTATTGTATTGAAAAAGCAATTATTTGTAGAAAAAAAATCAATCTATAAATTATAATTTGATATATAAGTCAGAATGAGCGGGGGAGGCGAGGCGTGATGTCTGCGAGGGCCGTCGCAAACAGATAAATATAAAAATGTGTTTGTTTGTGAGCCAGTTAAATGACCTACAGAGAGGACATCACTGCTGGCTGGCGCACACAAATACACAAACACACACACACACACACACACACGCACACACACTGTTTGCTGATGTGATCTGAGTCCAGCTGATAACAACCAGCCTTCCTGCAGTGATGAGGAGACTCTGCTGTTGTGGCTCCACTCGGGATTGCAGGTCATGTGATGCAAAGTGTCCTAAAATGACCTTGACATAAACCATCCTCTTCCTGCTTAGCCTGTAAAACCCAATTTTCACCCAGATGTTGTTGAAAATGTTCCCAATGTGGGTCACTCTGAGAGCCAAGTACTTAACCCTAAAAAACCCTAAAAGTACCCTAAAACACCTCTGCAGTTTCCTCCAGAGGTGCCAACCACTGAATCCCCCAAAATTCTTCATGAGGGTCATTGGAATTGCGGGTATTTGGATCTTGAAGGTAAAGGTTGTTGGTGGCAGATACCATTGGGGAGAGAATATCTGACATGAGATGAATCTTGTGGTTGTCGCAGTACATGTACATGTACTCAGGTAAAGTACAGTACAAGTTCTTCATGGGTCTCCTTTTCAGAGAGAACAAATCCAACTATTGGCTTTGTTACTGCCACACTAAGTCCAGAGTACTACACTCTTTCAATGAAAATACTGTAAACGTGCATACTCAACCATCAAAGACGTTTTGGCCTTGGAGAGAAACGTCACAGCAGGAAAACTGTCATTGTTGTAATCAAAGACAAACTGTGCCTCTGCGAAGCATTGCGGCACTCAAGCCTCACGTTTGTTAAGGCAACATGGTGCGGCAAAGCTGTGCCAGTTTGTGGCTCTGGAGGAGCACTAGCTTATCCACTGTTCATAGAATCATCCTCCAGCAAAACCCTCAGATTGCACTGAATTGGCCAATTACAATGTCGATCTGAGAGATTATATTTCCCATAATAATGGGAATGATTCATGCAGTGATAGTTATATTCTATCAAACAAGCACCAAACAATGAATAGAGCCCAGAAAAGAACCTCAGCCTTGTAGTTGAACATGCTCAAACACGTCTTTTTATCTGGACTCACTCATCTTTCTGCTAGAAAATCACACAGGGGAATCGTGGACTAACTGGCCACTGAAAAGACTCATCCAATAAATGCATTTCCTTTTTGTCTAGTTGTTTGGGGGATTGTTGAAATTACTTGTGAGGGCTGTTGCAGGTTGAGGAGCATGTTGATGGATTTGGTCTTCAAATGACAGGAACGATCAAAGAATTCTCTTTCCCCTATGCTTTGGTAAGAGGTGGCCTTTTGTTCATGTTTTTGTACTTTGCAAAGATATGGTCGTACCGAGTCCAAGGTGGTGTAAACGTATCAGCAATGCGTCCCGGCTCACATGCAGCTAACATATTCCAGTCTGAGAAGGGAGGTGCTCATAGAAAGAGGAGAAGAAAACCAGGGACAGAAGGACAGAAAAGAAGAAGCGCGTCTGGTCCGCTTTTTTTGGCTTTGGCCGCCTCTCTGTGTCTAATCTCTTCATTCTTCCGTCCATATGTCCAAGCCGAGACAGTCAGTATGTGTGTGAAAGTGAAAGTCGGGAGGAGAATATAAAGCAGGAGAACAGAGACACCAGGGATACAGTCTGTCACAACACACACCGACTGTGGAGCACTCGGCTCTGTCCGCGGGAGAGAGAGGCAGGGAGAGAGAGAGAGAGGGGGAGAGCGGGGTATAATCTGCAGAGTGACGGTGTTGGGTTTCATCTCGGTTGGGTAAATCATGAGTCCACAATCATAACTTAGTGCGATGATCGCAGAATGTGCAAGTGTTTGAGGTTATATGACCTCATAAAAGAGAAATATGAGACTATGTGACACACTATGGGTCTACCGGGGGTTCCTATAAGGATTCTATTATGCTTATAGAGATATATGTAGGGGGGAATAAAGAAACATCTGGGGATGGAAAGTTATGAGGAGAGATGCGTGGGTGCGTTTGGCTCTGTGGAGAAACAGTGGAAGGCATATGCAAGGAAGCGTTTATGTGGGAAAAGGAAGGGAAATGGAACTATAGTTTTATACTACCTAGCAGAAGTTTTTTGAGCATATAGCATTGACAGAATGTTTAAGTGCCGTTTTACACTCCGGTCCACTAGGGGGTCGTCCTCAGGTTGCTGGTCGATGATTGGTCGAAAGCAGAGAGCAACTTTCCCAATGGGAATTAGCAAACATTTACTGGAGTAAATTTTTGGATAAATTGTACCTCTATGAGTAACTTTAATGCACAACAATTTTTACTTTTACTTGGGTATGTTTGTGAAGAAGAAACGCTACTCTGGAAGAGGAGGAAGAGGAGGAAGAGGAAGAGGAGGAGGAACAGCCGTGGCGTCATATACGAAGCATGTTAAGCTACACATGCAAAAGAACAGCTCATTAATTTTTTTAATATAAAGATTTAATTTATTATCATTTTAGTTAAAGGGGTTCTACTTGACTGATATTTTCTAAAGTAACAGTGCTCTACTCAACCCAACTCTTCTCACATCGGATGGAGACCATTTCCCATGAAAGTAAAACCCAGCTTGTGAAAGCCTTTTCCAAGCAGAACCAGGATGTAATATCTTTAAAAAGTGCAGGTACTTGGATCTTGAAGGTAAAAGCTGTTGGTGGCAGATACCATTGGGGAGTCCATGACTCATTGGGTCAGGACCAACATTCCCTCTAAGCTGCGCACATGCGCTATCGCACACTGCTCCCGTGTTCTCTGCGCACAGGAAAACTGTGCAGTGCATTAAATGAATTTATAGCAATTTATTCTGTGCCGTTTTGCAATGCATCTCAGTGAGTGACAGGTGACAACAAGCGATAAATGTCCAGTCCGGTCAATCATCATACGATGCAGTTCACGTCAAGTCACATGTATTGATGTATTTACTCACGCAGCCAATCGGTGCCATTGGATGCAGACCGCTGCAGACTTGCCGCTGTTTACAGGTTAGCATATAGCTAACAGTTTGGTGGAGCTAGAAGAGGTGAACGCTGCCACCGAGTGCCGACCCTTTATTAGGGCGAAACAACACGCTCACCAAGCCACAGTAAAAACAGTTCATGACAAACAAGCTTTTTTCTCTTTTTCATTGTAAGTGGGCACAAATCGCTTATATCAAAAGTGAGCTAATGAAAATTGGTGTTGTATTTTGATGTTTTTAATAAGCCATTTCACTGGTTATGATTTGAAGTTCTGGACAGGCGGGATACGGGGGTGGGGACAGTGTGCCTGTCCGATGTCACTCACAAGGGTCCAAGGAATTCTCACAGAGTTTGTGTGTATGCTCACACACATGAAAAATGAGAGGGAACGTTGGTCAGGACTGTCTCAAGGTGGACTACCACCACTTTGGACGGGTGCTTTGAAGGTTGTGGGCGGCCGTCTGTTTGCATGCATGTATAACAAGGTAGTCGAGAGAATATCTGACATGAGATGAATCTTCTGTTTGCAGCAGAACATGGACATGGCGTCATGTACTCAGGTAGAGTACAGTAGGATTTGGAGGGAGTATATTGGTGTATTGGGGTATATGAGGTATAATGCTGTAATCAGCTCACTGCAGGAGGAAAACCAGTGGAGCTTATTAGCTTCTGCAGCGAGCGAGCGAGGCAGCATCAGTCTGACTCTCCCTCTCTCTCCCTCTGTTTGAAACGCAAGACTGCTAATCCTGTGCAGCGAAGAGCTTTTGGGCTTTCAGAACACACACATACACATTGTTGTGAGTCTATCTTTGTGAGGACCGGCCCCCCCAATTGTCACAGACAACACAGTCTCTTGTCTAAAGCCAAAACTTCAACCCTATCCTGTGTTTAACCCACCAGCCGGGTATTAACCCTCAAATATCCTGACTTCATATTACGAGCTCAGACACCGTTAATGCAAAACTGCCTGGAGTCGCTTCCTTCTCACCAGAATAAGCATCTCCATTGTGCTCATCGAGTGCAATTGTTGTGTTGATTTGGCTTTGAGGCACATGTTCCCTGTTTGTGTTCATGTCTGCGTGTGAGGCTCCACCCCCACACGCCAATCCTCCCTCTCACTTCAATGTAAGTCCAGAATCCCAGAGGCGTCACATGGGCGGTTTGTAACAAACAGCAACAACAGCAAAGCCTCCTGTTTTCTGTTTGTGTCGCCTGGTCGCTGTCAGACTGAAGCGCTTCTAAGAACGCTCAGAATTGGGAACTTCATTTTTTAGATGTTGGTTAATGCATGACAACATTCTTGTTTGGGCTGAATCTATTGCTATTGACGACGGCATGTTGACTGTTTGTTTGTGACTTGTGGCTTCTGCTGACGTAGCAGCCGGCTAGCAACAACGTTTGATGACGTAGAGGTGGTCAGGTGGTGTCACGTTTCTTAGGGGAATGTTTTCACCCCTTCATCTTGACACTCTGTTTGGAGGGACGAGAGGGAGACCAAGGGGGAGGAGGGGGAGACCAAGGAGGAGGGTTAAAAAAAGGGGGGGAATTGGGACTCGTCTCACCTTGGTCTCAGAATCAAATGAACCCAGTCAGTCTGACTCGTCCCGTAGATAATGTCCTCCTCACTGTTAACTACTTCTGCTGCTAACTGACTGTGTGTCAACAACATGAACATAAAAGCAATCAATAACCAACTTCTAAATTAAAAAGAGGTTCATCAGAGTCTCTGTTGCAGATTTCGGGCTCTGCGTCTGGAGAGACGCAGGAGGGCAAAGTGCAGCACTCGCCGCCCATGCATGCAGCCGGGGGAGCACTCGGCAGCCGCCATCTTTGCGTTCTTATCTCCCTCCCATACGCCCCCCCGCAGGCCAGGCTCAGCCCTGCTGTAATTGACTTTCTCCCACTGAGCCCCGGTGGAGGCTTCAGGCTGCAGAGCTGCACTGAAAAACCTATTACACACTGCTGCACACCTACACACTGCAGACCTATAGAGAGCGAGCGAGGGGAGGGAAGAGTGTCTCCGGATTCATCCGCACAGACCGCCACAGTCTGCGCTTGTGGGTTTAGATCCAAACAGGTGCAGAGCAGCAGAAATCTGATTATCCAGCTCAGACGGGTGCTGGGATGACACCGTGTATCGGTGGTCAGGAAACGCCCCTCGGCAGAGCCTCCAAATTCACAGACGTTTCCTGTAATCCATCACGGCAAACAATAAGAACACGTCTGCTTTTTATTGGTGCCGGAGTTATCTGAGGAGAAACACTGCAGCTGACCTCACCCAGGAGGAAGTCAAGGTCACCATCTTCTATACACGTCTGCTCTTCTTCTGTGCTGGGAAAGCAAAGTACTATCGAGTTCTTTTAGGCAGATTTTGCATGAATCAACATGAATACAACTAATACCACTGTGGCCAAATGTCAAGAACCAGGCAGTCGCTTACTTATTGCCATTTTAAAACCGGTAATGTGAGGCTTTGAAATGTTGCCGTTTGTGATTCCAGACTGTGTAAAATGAAGCCACTGTGCAAGTACTGCAGTGTCCCTGATAGCCTGCAGGGGGCCCTACCTTGGTTGCAAAAGAACAAGTGAAGTCAGTGAGAAAATATGGCTGTTTTGTGGGTTTGTGGACAGTAGACTCTTGAAGACACACAGCTGGTGGTCCACAGCTAGCTGCTGCAGTGAATAAATGTGTCCAAGAGTGCGAATTTTCAGTTGCAAGATGAACTTCAAGCTAATAGTTTAAATATTTGCCTTCTTTAGTATGTTCTGCAAGATGTATCACAATAATCCACACTTTTCTCTGTTAAAAAAAAAGAATAGAAAAAAATCAAATTAATTTTTGTTGCATTGTTGGCAGGTCTGCAGCAGCATAACTAAACTACCACCAGGGGTCGCCAAAGCCAGACCTCTGAAACACTGAGCAGAGTGGAATTCTCCCTCTTATTTTGGGTAGTTTGATGCTGGTGGTGAAATATATGAAACACTTTCATAGTTTTAAAAAGTATCATTGAACAGTTCAAATAATTCACATTTAGTTTCTGTTCACTCTTGAATTTATCGAAGAGACTCAAATGTTAAACTGATCACATTTAAGGCAGCAAATATAGAGAATCCAAAACAGAGAAAGAGGGAGAGAGAGAGAGAGAGAGAGAGAGAGAGACCTGTGTGTTTCTTTTCGGAGTCTCAATGTTTTATTGAAGGGAGAGTCTATCTAGGTCAGCCTATTCAAACAGAGCTCGCTCTACCAGCCTCTCTCTCTGTCTCCGTGTCCTCAGCTCACTCCGCGCCGCTGTCAGAGACGGAGGGAAGA
>CAESWR010000488.1:22974-34383 GCA_903171835.1 Mullus surmuletus | reverse complement strand
CCCCCCCCCCCCCCCCGTCCCCCGTCTCGGCGGACGTGTCACATGCGCTCTGCCTCGGCTTCTCCTCCTGAGGATATTTATGGCTCCCGAATCGGAGCACCTCACACGCCTCCCCTTTTTTCAAATGTCTCTGCTCTCATTCGCCATTGATGTCCCCAAAAATCGTCAGCAATGCTCAGCGGTGGGGCGGTGGGGCGGTGGGGGGGGCGGGGGCGGCACTGTGCTTGATACAGCTCCAGGTTGTATGTTTTTTTAGTGTAAACAGTGGATCATAATTGGGAGGGAAGCCGCTAATGTATTCAGGAATGTATGAGGAGGAACTACGTTCACTTGCTTTATCAGAGGATGTAACAGCTCCATCCCTCCATTTGCTGAATTCTGATTCTATAAATGAACAGATCGGCAAAATCATGTAATTTCCTTTCTTATTTTTTACCAATTGTTTCGTATTTATGTTGATTTCTGGCGAGAGGAACTACGCTGATTGGCCGTGATTGTTTTAAAAAGCCCAAAAAACATCAAATCTGAGTTTGTTGTTGTTCCCTAACAGTGGAGAACCACTACAAATCCGGAGGACAATCAAAGCTTATTCCGATTCACAAAGACGACAACAACAACAGCTGCACCATTGGCGCCGGCAACGGCACCGGAGAGGAGTACGAGAACTATGACGAGTTGGTGGCCAAGTCTCTGCTCAACCTGGGCAAGATCGCCGAGGACGCCGCCTACCAGGCCATGACGGAGTCAGAGATGAACAGCAACTCCTCCAACAGTGCCGGGGAGGACGAAGACGACGACGACGATGGCAGCGAGCAGGGAGACAGGAAGGGCGAGCTGAGCGTGGACCTGGACAGCGACGTGGTCAGGGAGACGGTGGACTCCCTCAAGCTCCTGGCGCAGGGCCACGGCGCCATGCTGCCCGAGGACGGATACCCGGACGGCATCATGCTGGACGACGGCGGCGGCCACATCAACGGGCGGCCGGAGGAGAGCGAGGAGGAAGTGTGTCTCAGCAGTCTGGAATGTCTGAGGAATCAGTGCTTCGATCTGGCTCGGAAACTGAGCGAGACGCAGCCGTCCGATCGGCCCATGCTCCACCACCAGCTCCAGAACATGTCCGACGCGCATGTGCATCACCTGAGCAGGTACAGAACAAATTACAGACGCCACATTCTGTTCATCCCGTGGCCCTGGAAACAAAGACTTTGCAGGAGCACACTAGCAACCAAGGGGTCGGGATGCTAACAGGTCTAACCATAGGTGTTTACCTCTGACTGCTCACACACACACCAACGTCTGACACCTGAATCCACTCAGCTTGTTAGCTAGCAGTGATTAGCTCGGCTAACCTTCATTACAACTAAACCTCTGTGTCAATGCATACATACCCAACACTGCTCCAGCTGCACTCGCATGTGTCCAATAACAACATAACCATGGCAACTATTGCTGTTGACATGCTGTTGACGGCATATTGACTATTTGTTTGTGACTTGTGGCCTCTGCTGACGTAGCAGCCGGCTAGCAACAACGTTTGACGACGTAGCGGTAGTCAAGTGGCGTCACGTTTCTTAGGGGAATGTTTTCAAAGACAAAGGGGGAGGAGACCAAGGGGAGGGGAAGGAAAGTACTGGGAGTTGGAACACTAACTGAAATGGGCGGGACAGGACCTCGGGCGGTGCAGTGTTATGTCGTGATGCCATCAAGTTATGGTAGGAGAGGGAGGAGCTCCACACGAGGCATTTGGCCAGTTCGGGAGCAGCTCTCTAAAGCGCCACCATCTCCGTTAGCAGCGTAGAGAAAATTTGCAGGATTGTCACGAAAGAGTTTGGAAGGCGGCGTTCCTCCTCAGCAAACAAAAGATGGCAAAGAAAATGAGCATCTGTGCGCTGCCAATTGACACTGACAGTGATTTCAGTCGGCACCAGATGGTGGAACTGCACGACTCAATTAGCGACTGAGTGAAATAGGACAACAAAAGCGTATTAGCAACATCGCGGCCAGTGTTGGATTGTAGTCACTTTGTAAAAGTCTATTTACCTATCAGGTACGACAGCTGCCACCAAGGCATGTCGGACGACCCGCGGCCTCTGGAGCGCAGCTACTCCGACATGGTGAACCTGATGAAGCTGGAGGAGCAGCTGAGCCCGGCGTCCAGGGGTTACCCGACCAGCTGCAGCCAGGAGGGCGACGAAGACACCACATCGGTGGCCTCCGATCGCTCTGACGAGACCTTCGACATGGCCAAGGGGAACCTGTCGCTGCTGGAGAAGGCCATCGCCCTGGAGTCGGAGCGGGCCAAGGTCATGAGAGACCGCATGGCCTCGGAGCACAAAGTAGCCCGACGCGATCACCACCATCACCACCGCGGCCACGGCGAGCACAGCCCCAGGCTGAGCGGCGCCGCAGAGGAGCGCAAGTCCAGGATGCACCACGACGGGCTGAAGAGGGCGTACTACCCTAAAGGTAGGCAGCCAAAACCCACACAGTGACCCTCACTGCGCCGGTATCGATCTGCATTCCAGCAGCAGGTCAACGTTCAAGCTGTAGGTCTGTATATTGTAATGAACTCCGAGCAGAGAAACATGGAATCTCAATGCTCATGAGAAGTTCTCTCTCCTCATCCTCATGGTCTTCTGCTCAGACATTTCCCTTCTGCGAGAGAAAATCTGTTGTCTGGGAGGTTGTTGTTTGGTTTTTTAAAATAGTAGAACTATTTTTACCTCGCCGGCTGGTCTTCCTGAGGCAGATTTAGTTCAGTCAGTCACTCAGCTCAGCAGAACATCACAACAAAATCAGCCGACTGCAGACCATCAGGACCTTTGTAATTAGCAAAACCTTTGCAGAGGAACTCGCACCGTATGATGATGAAGAAGGGTTTGTTCTCCTGACAGCTGCTTGCATATGAACCCTTTTCACAACGCAGACACAGGATCAACTCTACTCTCCAAATTCTGCCAATTTCACATCAGCTCTTCGTATCACATTCGACCTGAGCCAGTTTTCGCTTCAATAATCTGACCCGGGGTCAGCAGGGAGGAAGTTTATCATTTCTCCCTGACTTATTGTAACCCTCCATGATTTAACAGCCAGAGGCTATTAAAGCTGGAGCAGGGTAAAAAAAAAATCACCCAAAAAACTAGAGAACTGTGATTTTGTCTTTTTGTGAGCGTTCAGTGAGAGCTGCTGCACTGAATGAGCTTTCTGACCACTGGACTCTTAAAAGCTGTTAAAAGCCCATTGTGTTATTTCAGAACTGCTGTAGTGTTGGCGGCTGCCGATGAGATAATGGCATCATTTTCTGCATTCAGGACCAACACGTTTTTTTCTGCAGATGCGCATGGCTTTCACTGACAGCAGCTTATGTTGTTAAAATAGGTCGGTGTGGGAACATCAGACGGCCGGCTTGTCAGGCATGAGTAATGGCAATCTGCACGGCCCGTTAGGAGAGCAAATCTCATCCGCGGGACGCTATCTGCGGCCTATTTCTCTAAATCCACTCAAACACGACCCTGCCGCCGCTCCACAGCGCACTCAGACGGGCTTCAGGACGCCTTCATTAGCAGGCGGGAGCCGCTGATAGCCGGCGGGAGGCTTCCATCGGCCCACTGGAAGGCTCTTCTTATGATGCGTCTGACTCGTGCCAAGGACGGGGAACTTGGGCCGAGTCCAGGTGTCGTCTGAGTGTCCGCCCTCAAACAGTAATGTCCAGTTATTGTTTGGCAACCCTAACTAAGCGTGGCAGGTCTGTCGGGCTTTGTTGTGAGAGTGATCACGATCAAAGTGCTTTCAAACATGATGAGCAAGTAAGACATGATAAGAATATGTGATAGGAATACACTGCTGCTTCACACCTTCACACTTTGGGAGGCCAAGCTCACCGTCGTCCCGCTCATGGCTAGTTTAGCACAAACCCGTATCAGTGAGTCCAGTCAGCAGGTTCAAATTTAACAGAAGACCCGATTGGTTACTGACTCCACTGTCAAGCTAGCAGCTTTTTTGCGGAGTAGAATATCTTACTTACCGACAGATAGGTGGATACGATGTGACTCACATCGTATCCACCTATCTGTCTGTCTGTCTGTTCATTTATCCATACTTATCCATTGTTCTGCTAGCTTTATCTAGCTATCTATCTATCCATCTATCTATCTAATATTAGCTTGAGCTTGCTAAGTTAAGGCATTAGCCTGATATTCCTTATATTTTGCAGAATATCTCACTTGAGAGTCACATTGCAGATTGGAAGTCATGAATCTCATGGTCTCTGCCCCCTTTGTGTTTCCCCAGAGTCCTCCAGAGGGGAGAAGAAGGAGAGTAAGTGTCCGACGCCGGGCTGCGACGGGACGGGTCATGTGACGGGGCTGTACCCGCACCACCGCAGCCTGTCCGGGTGTCCTCACAAGGACCGCGTCCCCCCTGAGAGTAGGTCCCCCTGCCCGACACTGCCAACACTGCCAGCTGCAGAGAGACCAGTCTGACCGTCTGACAAGTCATTTCCACTCAGAAAAAACCTTAAACATCCTTTGCATGAATCTGCTGTTGTGTATGTGTGCGTCAGTGTGGGTCACTTTTACCATCTGAAAGTGAGGGAAACATTTTGGAGTCATGGCTCAAAGCAACCAAATGATTTCTGCCTCTCTCACTAACATTGTAATGTGAAAGAAGTCAGACAACCATCGAGGTGACATAAGGTCTGACTGATTTCAGGGAGATTTAACAACATTTTTCAGCCGCTGAAACTGAAATCTAATGACTTGTTAGCTGAAGCGCTCAGCAGAGTCGGCATGCTCGGCCGTCCGCCACCATCCTGCATCCGTCCTGCATGACTGCGTCTGTGGGTTTTGGTTCTGTTGGAGATGTTTTGCAGCTGCTCGGGGGTTTGGCTCGCTCAGCTCGCTGTGTGTCTGATAGAGTCTGAAGGAATTCACACGTAAAGAGAAGAAACAGCAGCAGAGTTGAAGCTCAGAATGATTGCTGGTCGGTTTCAGAGCTGCTCGCCCTAAAGTGGCAGTGGCGAGGCTTCAGTGTCTGTGTCCTCCCTCACTTCCTTCCCTGCCTCGTCATCACGCCTGCCTCCCTGCCTGCCGTCCACTTTTGGTGTCTGTGTTGCCGACGTTACGTGACGCAGCATGAAGAATCAGTTTGATCCACCTGCTGGCTGTGAAAACTCGCAGCGACACCTCGCATGCCGACGCCGCCCAACATCCCAACCCGAGTTAATCAGGCCGCGCTCGCAGGTAATATGTCACGCTAGATTAGATGGAACTTAATTCACCTTGGTGGGGCAATCTGGGCTTTTTACATATTAAAGAGGAGGAGATGGGAATGCAAATGAATATCACAGACTCTAGCAGTTCCATCAATAACGATAAAATATGCCGCTGCGTACTCCCGGATTTATTTTATTGCCATTTCTGGTGACACATAATTAGAACAGCAACGACTAATCAATTAGTTATCGGGGATTAAGTGAGTCACCGCTCAATTTGGTAATTATTTCATCAGTTTTGGTAAAACTAAAATTGTCATGTTTTTGGGTTTGTTGATGCTAAAACAAGGATCTAATAGACGCTTGCGGCCCCGGTGAACTCTGGTCATGTGTCACCCTTTTTATAGAACAAAAGTGCAAATTGGACTCAGATTAACAATGACTACGTTTCCATGCAGTCAATCAGCCTTTTCTAAGCTGAATATTAGCAATAACCTGGTTGTGTGCGTCCATGTAAACACCAATAACCCTTTGAATAAGCAGATTATGCTCATATTCTTGTTTTAAAAACCCTTCATCTCCCCCCTGAGTTCCTCCATCTCCCCATCAGAAGGAAGATGAATTAGTGTTGTGCTCATGTTCTATCAGCAAGGAATCTTGGTCTTTGGAGTCCAGGAACTCCTTGTAAACATGGCCAAAGGCGAGAGCAACACCACACCAAACTTTTGGAGTGAGGAGGAAACCAATCACTTCATCAGTGTGATGAAAGACACAAACATCCTGGCATTTGGAGACGCTAGAAAGTAGCGGGATAGACAGATCCACAAAAAGGGGAGCGGGAAGTTACGCCAAGCAGGGTTTGTAGCAGACCTTCTCCGTGCGTGGCTGCTTTGATCGCCATATCACCATTGGTTACAATCACCATGGAGACAGGAACAACCCTGTTTGATCACCATGGAAACGCCTTATTCACAGTGTTTCACTAACATCAATATGGACCTGAACCCCAACATGGACGTGGTGGAAACTTAGCCAATTAAGATAGTAATTAGTGGTCACTGTATGCAACATCATTTTTCAAAACAATGACAATTTTTGGATCAAATATCCTGATGAAGAATATTTATGATACACTGAGGCTTTTCTGATGACGAGATAGAAGTAACTTACAGAACATACACACTTGTCCCCTTCAACTTGCCAGTAACGTCTAAATGAAGTGAAGAAGTGTTGAACTTGGCCTGAGCCGTGACGATGTTTGGTTATTTTGGTGTAAATATCACGACCCAGCGTGCATTAATCTCCCCCCACCGTGTTCCCCTCCATCCTCACACTCATTCGTAGATTTTAACACAAAGTGACAAACTTTTGCCTGCAGATCGTCCTCGTCTCATGAAATTTCATGAAATGAGCACGGTGATCAAAATGCAAATGAGGGCTGTGTTTCCCCGGCAGGGAGCGATGACACGCACCCAAGCCGGAGCGTTTCACATTTAGAAATTTAGCTTCACCTCAAACACCACGATTGGCGTTACATGACAAACATTAGCCGCCTGCACCGCGTCGACGTGCTGCCTCCCTGCTGGTGAAACACAAACCTCCCACGCCGCAGCCGAGCAGAACCTCCTGGCCGCTTCCTGCGACTGTCCGTAATGTGTGCACGCTCTAACCGCTGCGGCCGACTGACTCTCCGTCTCCTGCTAACCCTCCGCTGTCTCTCTCACCTTCTCCTGTCTGTCAAAGTTCTTGCCATGTATGAGAATGTTTTAAAGTGCCCGACTCCTGGCTGCTCTGGACGGGGTCATGTCAATAGCAACAGGAACTCGCATCGCAGGTGAGTTGAGCAGCTCCTTCGGCCGTCAGCCGGGCCGGGCCGACCCGCCCACGCGCGACCGACGCACCAATCAGCATTTAGTTACTTATTTATTTCATGATTTACTTATTCATTTGTTTAAAGATCCCCCGCTAAAAAACACTTGTAGCAGCAACAGCAAACAAACGCTCACCTGAAACCAATACTCAGCCAATACTTGAAATTAACCCGCAAGAGTACCTGGGTTTTTTCGTCCAGGCCACTTTTTATTTTTTGTCCCCAGGAACTAATGAGAGCCTTTGTTATAAAAATCTGTCACTGCAGAAGAAATCAGAATGCCTCAAATTCAATGATGCTGCTAATCATTGATCACCTGAGGCTCTAATAATAATAATCATTAAATCCTCCTTGAATTGCATTTTTTGGAAATTAGTTGAATTATTAAAAAAAAAAAAAAATGTATTTACGTAAACAAACTGGCATTTAGAGAGTTAAAATCTCCCCAAATAATTAATATTTGATGTATATATTTCAGGCTGAAGTTGATTTAAAAGATTGACTCATTTAAAGTGGAAAAAATATTAATATATGTGATTTTTACAGCAGTTGTGAGGGAGGGGACGTTTTTGGTCCTGAGGGACGATTGAGAATGTTTTTTTTTTTTTAAGGAGCTCTTAAGGGTTAATTGAGGGTTCAATTTTGTTGATCGCAGCTAATTGTCGGTTAGCTGCAGTCCAATACTTCTCAGAGGTTTCCCCTTTTAAAGGGAGTTTCCCCCCTTACCACAGATGCCAAATACTCCTGTGGGAATTGTTGTACATTTACACAGACTACTTTCCCTTGTACTAACCTGCTGTTTGGCAACTGACATCAACTTATCCTCAAACCTTCTACTTCCTGTATTTATTGTGTTTTTTTCTTGTCTTTTGAAGTGAACTCGCCTCATTGTTTTTTTCAGATTCCTAACATACAGAGATCTAATAAGTATCTTTGTCATTGCAAACCGGAGCAAAACTCAGCGCCTAAATGTTTTTTTTGTTTGGGTTTTTTGGCTTTTCAATCATAAGTCATGTCTGTGCAAATGAGATCCAAATTACATTTCCGATACTGCGCCTGTAAAAAGGCTTCGGCCCGTCCTGAGCCTGGCAGACGGGTTTTACATGAAGGAAATGAAGGTTGACAGACTTTATTGGAGCGAGGCGGCACACACCAGTACGACTGCAGCATCAAACTGCCTGACATCTTTGTGTTTGTGTTCTGATGTGGTCGTGTGTGTCCTTATAGCATCCTCTGAGAGACACACACACACACACACACACACACACACACACACACACACACACAAAACAACATGACTTCGGTCCTGGAAACATTTCTCTGTAAACTGCTTTTTTAAGATTTTATGGTCGAGATCTATTTGGGGAGCCGAGGCTTGGATTCCAATGTTGGCATGTGTGAGCTGTCTGTGTCAGATCAGCTGATTAACAGGCCCAAACACACACACACACACACACACACACACACACACACACACACACACAAGCATTTCTTGAATTATGCAAAGTGATTAGCATTCACACTCATTTTCACACACTTCCGTGCAGTCTCACATCACACACACACATACACACACACACCATTGTTAAACACACGCAGGGCTTCACGTTGAGCTACATTCATCCCTGAACACCAACCTCACGACCCAACATTCCACGCTGGGGGAACTTTTTGTCCTCAGAAGACAAGCGAGTCCCCACAATGTGACAGCACACAGAACCATGTCCCCACATTGTGAGGAATCTCCAGCATTCACTCTGGCTCTTTACACACACACACACACACACACACAGGCAGACACTTACAAATGAGCTCACAGACAGCAGCACACATGCGCTGGCAGACAGAGAGGCACGGACGGACACACACACACACACACGTGCTCAGACGTGGCTGCGGGGTGTTATGTAGCACAGTTCCACTGGGAGAGGAAACAAAGCGCTAGCTAGCTTAGCTGCTGTTAGCTACCAGCCTGCAGCTTTTCATGCCTCGCAGTCGCCATGGAAACGCCTGCATAGCAGAAGAAGCAGCTGCACGCTGATGTGTCACACTCCTCAGATACCCCAGTCGTGGGTTGAATGTGAGCTTAGCACCCTGGCAGAGAGCCACTGAGTCCCTCCACGTGAATGGCGCGTCCAGGCGCGTTTGGGGTTGTTTTGTGAGTTGCTCCGCCCGGCCCGGCAACTAAACCAGAAGCAACTTTCAAACACTTCTACAATAAAACACCTCATTCTCAAAACTTTAGTTAGAAATGTAAATGTTGGTTGGATTTCAGCAACAACATATCACAAAGTTATCTGTGGTGCCAAAGAACAGTTAGCATTAACACACAGTTAGCATTAACACACAGTTAGCGTTAACACACAGTTAGCATTAACACACAGTTAGCATTAACACACAGTTAGCGTTAACACACAGTTAGCATTAACACACAGTTAGCGTTACCACACAGTTAGCATTAACACACAGTTAGCATTAACACACAGTTAGCATTACCACACAGTTAGCATTAACACACAGTTAGCATTAACACACAGTTAGCGTTAACACAGTTAGCATTAACACACAGTTAGCATTAACACACAGTTAGCATTACCACACAGTTAGCATTAACACACAGTTAGCATTAACACACAGTTAGCGTTAACACACAGTTAGCATTAACACACAGTTAGCATTATCACACAGTTAGCGATAACACACAGTTAGCATTAACACACAGTTAGCATTAACTTACAGTTAGCGATAACACACAGTTAGCATTAACACACAGTTAGCGTTAACACACGGTTAGCGTTAACACACAGTTAACGTTAACACACAGTTAGCGTTAACACACAGTTAGCGTTAACACACAGTTAGCATTAACACACAGTTAGCCTTAACACACAGTTAGCATTAACACACAGTTAGCGTTAACACACAGTTAGCGTTAACACACAGTTAGCGTTAACACGCAGTTAGCATTAACACACAGTTAGCGTTAACACACAGTTAGCATTAACACACAGTTAGCATTAACACACAGTTAGCGATAACACACAGTTAGCGTTAACACACAGTTAGCGTTAACACACAGTTAGCGTTAACACACAGTTAGCATTAACACACAGTTAGCGTTAACACACAGTTAGCATTAACACACAGTTAGCGTTAACACACAGTTAGCATTAACACACAGTTAGCCTTAACACACAGTTAGCATTAACACACAGTTAGCGTTAACACACAGTTAGCATTAACACACAGTTAGCCTTAACACACAGTTAGCATTAACACACAGTTAGCGTTAACACACAGTTAGCGTTAACACACAGTTAGCGTTAACACGCAGTTAGCATTAACACGCAGTTAGCGTTAACACACAGTTAGCATTAACACACAGTTAGCATTAACACACAGTTAGCGATAACACACAGTTAGCCTTAACACACAGTTAGCGTTAACACACAGTTAGCGTTAACACACAGTTAGCATTAACACACAGTTAGCGTTAACACACAGTTAGCATTAACACACAGTTAGCCTTAACACACAGTTAGCATTAACACACAGTTAGCATTAACACACAGTTAGCATTAACACACAGTTAGCATTAACACACAGTTAGCGTTGTCAGTTGTCGGGCGTTTCAGCCGTTTGCTTCCCGCTCAGAGTGAAGCTGTGGAGATGTTTGGCCAGATGGTGTTTGTGGTGACACTGCTGCAGCGGTGCGTGTCTAAGCTAGCTCCAGTCAGTAACCGCTAGGACATTCCAGGCTTCCAAAACTCCTACTAGTCAAGTATCAGCAGGAAGAAAAGAAGAAAAGGTGCCTCTACATAGTGGTTCCCAGAGAGATGCCAGTTGCCGCTGGTCTCTGGGAGTTGGTGTGAAGTTGCGCTCGTGTTCTGTGGGGCACATGACTCAAAGAAACACTCAATCACTTGAGAAAGCAGAGTTGGTGTGGAACAGCCCTCACAGCTTCTCGCCTCCCACTGTGAGTAAGCCGGTGATGAGTGAGGCGGTAACCAGTCACACAGAAAACCTTGGTGGCCCAAACAGCCTGCCAGTGCTGGCGAGGGTCCCAGAGCCCACCAGAGCCTGTCAGCCAGTGCGTAAAACAAGCCACTCATTTGGTAAATCATCTGTCTCTCGGTTAGTTGGTTAGTTAGTAAACCAGTCAGTAAACCAGTTGACCTCACAGCCTGAAAACCAGTCAAGCAGTCATCAGCAAGTAGGCCACTTTGAATCCATAATTCATTCTGAACTTCTGTTAGTGACAGCTGAACCTCCCTTTATTCAGAGCCAGATGCTGTGTTTCAGTGTGTGTGTGTGTGTGTATGTGTGT
>CAESWR010000488.1:11407-22955 GCA_903171835.1 Mullus surmuletus | reverse complement strand
TACAGTACGTAACCAGCTCATGAGCCGTCTCCTCGTCCCTCCTCTCCCAGTCTGTCTGGCTGTCCCATCGCTGCTGCAGAGAAGATGGCGAAGGTCCATGAGAAGAGTCACCCGACTGACAGCGGCAGCAAGACCAATCAGACGTCAGACCGCGTGCTCAGGTACCGCCCCCTCCGCGCCCCACTGGTGGTTACAGTAATCACCTTTGCTAACAGTTTGACTGTCATTGTTTCTGGCCGGGTGGTCACGCTAATGCTGAATCCCAGTTCCCCCCTTTAGCCCCTCCCCTTAGCTTAGCGCATTCATGTGAGTAGGGGTCTCCCAGCTCTCCTCTGGATGGAGGGGCAGGGCTGAGGGGCGGGGCCAAACTGCCCTGACAAAGACTTTGTGGGAGCTCACTAGCAACCAAGGGGTCGGGATGCTAACCATAGGTGTTTACCTCTGACTGCTCACACACACACCAACGTCTGACACCTGAATCCACTCAGCTTGTTAGCTAGCAGTGATTAGCTCGGCTAACCTTCATTACAACTAAACCTCTGTGTCGATACATACATACCCAACACTGCTCCAGCTGCACTCGCATGTGTCCAAGGTATCTTCTTCTTATAGTTCTGCGCCTTGTCGGACACCAGAACCATGGCAACTATTGATGACGGCATGTTGACCGTTTGTTTGTGAATTGTGGCTTCTGCTGACGTAGGACCCGGCTAGAAGCAACGTTTGATGACTGGTGGGAGTCAAGTGGTGTCACGTTTCTTAGGGGAATGTTTTCACCCCTTCACCTTGACACTCTGTTTGGAGGGACGAGGGGGAGAAAAAGAGGAAGGAGGGGGAGACCAAAGTGAAGGAGGGGGAGACCAGGAGGAAGGAGGAGAAAAGAAGGATTGGGATTCAGCCTTGTGGTGTCCGATAGTGTCATTAACGTGACCTCAATGAAGGTCTTAGATCACCTGAGATCTCTTCATAGTTGTTTGTTGAGACTAATCATGTACCAGGCAGCATTCCAGTAGCTGCTGCTGATGCTAACGGGCGCGGTGCTGCCTCTGCTCGCCCTCCAGGCCGATGTGCTTCGTCAAGCAGCTGGAGATCCCTCAGTATGGCTACAAGAACAACGTCCCCACCAGCACGCCGCGCTCCAACCTGGCCAAGGAGCTGGAGAAGTACTCCAAGACCAGCTACGACTATGGCGGCTACGACGGCCAGCACGGCGGCTACGGCAAGAGAGGCCTGGCCACCAAGTCCCACCACGGCCGCGACACCTCCCCCAAGGGATACGACGGTGAGGCGCCCGACACACTTCCTGTCTCTGTCTGAAACCATCTGCTTCCTGGGCAGAATCTGTTATCAGGTAGCGCAGTTGAGGAACGCGTCCATTGGGGTTCCTCACTTTCTTGGCGCAGTCTGACAATTTTGAATGTAATTTAGCTTCGGACCACCTTCTGCTGCACTCCGGTTCTCAGCAAAATGAGGAAGTTTTGCCTGTTTTGTTCTGTCTGCCGTCGGGACAAATATCAACCCGCAGATGATATTGTGTAAACACCACAGCTTACATGTTCATCAAAGAGGATTCTTACAACAAATGAAAGAATTGAAGAAGGAGAAGAAGGCTTCGAGTCGTTTTAGTGGACTTATTCACAACCTTCTACTCAAACATCTCTGGAAGAAGCTCTTATAGCTAGCTATAAGAGCTTCTTCAATGTGGACAATCTATCTATCTATATATCTATATCTATATTCCTTTACAAGGAAAAATGCTTTAAACAGAAAGAAATACCTTGTTGTCTGTCACATCTAGTCTTTACCTTCTTTATTTTTGCACCAAAAGCTCCACCTCCGGTGAGCGAAAGAAATTCCTTCAAATTCTTCTCGCAGACAAAGTGAGAATCACAAAAACCAGCGGAGAGAAGAAAACTTCCTGCCAATTCTTTGTCCCACCAAACCAAATAAAACCTGCAAAGTGGTCCCACTTAACGTGGATTTCTATTCATTTTTCCAAATTTCCAGGAGAACATTTTGTACCTGCCAGGATAAAAGCGTAACACACACTCAATCAACCACACACACACACACACACACACACACAGGCTGCACACCCGGTGCATTCTCTTTGTCGCGGTGCAGGAAATTTTCTCCTCTCTCGCCGTAGCCTGAGTGATGGCGGCGCAGAGTTATGGAAATGCTCTGCATCCTCTGAGCGGAGGATGGAGGGATGGAGGAGGAGGAGGAGGAGGTGCAGATGGAGGGATGGTGAAGCAGGAAAGAGATAATGGAGGCGAGCCCTGCTTCTTTGGCTGGGAGCCATTAGCGGTCCGCAGGCAGCAGAGAGGTTTTTAGATGAGGTGTCGGCGCCCCCCTCTGTCACGACTCTCACCCCCCCCCCCCCCTCTGCGTCCTTCCCTCCATCAGCTTCCCTCCGGTCTGCGGTCTTGCCTCTCCGTCATGAAGTCTGGGTCCCTTTGTTTCCAGGGCTGCCTCGTCCTTTCACCTCCTCAGGTTCTGCCATTAAAGGAGAAGTGCCCTTTATACAGTTTTGTCTTATTTCTGGCATAAAATACGACCATTTACTCGCCCTTATAACTTTGGTGTCACTCGAAGTCCTTGTGAAGATATTGAGACCCAGCGAGAGCCGCGTGTGTCCATGTAATGGGAGTGAACGGGGCACCGAGAGCGCAGCCTCTAATGCTGCATCATCTGTCGCCAAACTCTTTCCTCCCACCAACATTTGGTGATGATCGGCTGGTGTTGTTCCCCTTCTGAGTGCGGCTCGCCTGTTATCCTCGTCCCATGGGAGCGCTGCAAACCCCATGACCCGCACGCCTCAATGCTTCCGCTTGAGGATTCCACTCTCATTTCAGTGCAACTAGCCAGAACTTTAGCAATTCCAAATCGCGTGAAGGAAGCCTATGGAAGCTAAACTTTGTCCAACCGCTCATTTTGTTGCAACAAATTGGAAAAACGCAAACATGCAAACCATGATGTTTAGCAGCATGTAAAGCAGCCGATCGTCGCTGAGCTAACGAGCCGCACCGCGGAGCCGCGGTCGATCACGACCAAATATTGGTGAAATGAAGGAGTTTGGCGACAGAAAATCTCGGTGCCTCGTTCACTCCCATTACATGGACATATGCGGCTCTCACTGGGTCTCAATATCTTCCCAAGGACTTCAAGTGACACCAAAGTTATATGGGTGAGTAAATGATCGTATCTTATGCCAGAAATAAGGTCAAAACTGTAAAAACAACACTTCTCCTTTAAAGCTCCACAGAGACCAGAGGGAGGTTTTCTCAAAAAACCCTTCCAGACGGCTTCTACATCCTGACTGTGTGAATATTCAGACCCCTCGTTTCAATAAGCTCTCTGGCCTTTAGCAAACATCACTCCAGTCTGAAAAATGACACAAAGGGCAAATAATGTTGCTTACAAAAGGTGTGAGGAAGTCCATGAGAAAACGAGCCCTTCTGCCTGATTTCACATTTTGCTCACGAGTTTATGGTCGTGAGTCTCGGTTTCCTCTGCGACGCCCACAAAGTATTTGGGGCGTGGCAACCTTGTGATTGACAGCGCGCTGGCGTGGCAGATTCATCTCTGCCTTCCGGGTTCCTGAGGATCAAAGAATCTTCGATTGAAAGTCAGAACTGATGCACCGCAGACTCCGCCCACTTCTAATGAACAGTTTGCTGACATGAACAAAGGTGGCAGGCAGGTTTACTTTTTTTCTGAAAAAGGCTTCAAGTAGCAATTTAGAGCAGAAAGTGACCAGAGATGATGCTTGTTTTCACATAGACTTGTATATAAGGAGGGTCTGCCCCCTGCTGGCCATTCAGAATATGTCTGCAAAACCGACGAGCTCGGATCTTTTTCCAATCGAGGAGACCGGCGTCAGAGAGCAGAAACTGATCCGACTGGCTGAGGGATGTTTTTGACAACAATGGAAGCACTTGTTGTTGTTTTTGTTTGGTTTTCTTACTGGATTTGTTCTGAATGAAGAAAAAATACTGAAAACCAACAGAGAAAGTCTCTTGTGTTTTTGTTTTCCCCTCCGTCGCTCAACCTTCACCTATTTTTTGCATATTCTTCAAAGGCAGCCGAGCTTCTCTTTGTAATTTTAGATCCGCTGTAACAATCCATCTGCCGCACAGCGTGGCTGCACGCCAGCACCAATCTAACAAATCAGCCTTGTGCGCGTGTGTGCACGTGTGTGTGTGTGCCTCCCTGCAGCCAAGCGCTACTGTAAGACGTCGAGCCCGGCCAGCAGCACGACCAGCAGCTACGCTCCCAGCAGCAGCAGCAGCCTGAGCTGCGTTGGCGGCGGCGGCGGCGGGGGAGGGGGCGGCGGCGGGGGCGGCGGAGGAAGCAGCGCCAGCAGCACCTGCAGCAAGAGCAGCTTCGACTACACCCACGACATGGAGGCGGCCCACATGGCGGCCACGGCCATCCTCAACCTGTCGACGCGGTGCCGGGAGCTGCCACACGCGCTGGGAGGGAAACCCCAGGACCTGCTGACTCAGGTAGCCCCCGGCAACCAGCAGCCGCCCAGGAACACACACCCAGCTGTTAGTCTCACACACACCGGTGACGCTGCAAGACCACAAATCACACATTAAGAAATAACGGTGTGCAAAGCCCTGCTCAGACCCCCATGACTAAACACCAACACCAGGGTGATCCGATCTCAAGTGAGCGGACGGATTAGTGTGGTGACGCCGGCTGTGATCGCGAGCTCCTCCACGTCCTCCCGCTGAGTGGAAACACACGAGCTGGTGTGAGCGTGAAAGCTGGTCTGGGAGCGACTCCGACGCCAAACCACAAACATGGACCACCCTTACAAGCAGCCAAAATTAGGGTCCACATAAGGCGTTTCCATGGTGAGCAAACAGGGTTGTTCCTGTATCCATGGTGATTGTAATCAAGTGGGATATCCCGATCACAGCAGCCACGCACTGAGAAGGTCATGACAGAATGCACCACTTTCTCTTCCTTTATCCAAAACAACAGCAGCACAGCGGATAATGCACAGCCCGGTTAGCAGACACCTTCTTTGGCTCTTTGGTGCTGGTGCTGATCCACCACCAGTACATGACACTATTCCTCCTGGCTCTCGCCTTTGGCCATGTTTACAAGGAGTTCCTGGACTCCAAAGACCAAGATTCCTTGCTGATAGAACATGAGCACAACACTAATTCATCTTCCTTTTGATGTGGAGATCCTGATAGGAGGAGACATCATCACATACTCACCTTAGAGAAGGAGGAACCAGGGGGACGATGAGGGGTTTTCATATATTCCGCTTATTCTAACGTGTTATTGGTGTTTTCATGGCAGCGCACAACTGGGTTAGTGCTGATATTCAGCTTAGAAAAGGCTGATTGACTGCATGGAAACTGTATGGAAACATATAAGTAGCCGTGTTTGCAGCGTAAAGACACAACAGTTGTGTTAGAGAGAGACCAGCGCTCAGAGCAAGCAGCCCCAAACATGGATGTATTAAGCCCCGCCCTCTTGTGATCCAATCACTGAGGACAGAAACAGCCTCCTCGTGACCTCAGCGAGTCCCGCCTGTGACCCCGACCCCTCCTGTGTCCTGTGCTGTCAGAGTCCGGTGGGCGACCTGGATGACGGCGGCGTGGACGTGGCCGCTCAGCCCGGCGGCCCCGAGGGCAGCGGCACCGTGCTGACGCCGCTGCAGCCCATGTCGCCGCAGCGACAGGCGCTGCTCAGCAGCCGCTGCTACCAGCTGAGCGAGGCCGACTGCTGGGACCTGCCGGGCGATTACACCAAGATCAAGCGGCTGGGAGATGAGCAGGACCACAAAGAGGTAACAGGAAGGTCCACGGCGCCGCCGGCTCACATCCACACATCAGAGCTTTGTTCGCCTCCAGCAGACGCGTTAGACGTTTCCCATCAAGCTGTTTCACATCAAACTCGGCCCAGGTTCTACTGCCATCCTTCTTCTTCTGCTCTCCATAAGACGGTTCATACTGGCTCGTGCTGGCCAAAGTATATACTGAAAAATAAAATAAGATCATAATAGTAACATGAAATAAAATTGTGAAAATTTGAAAATAATGATCATTTTCCATTTTGTTCAAAAAATCTAACAATTATTAATGACTGTCGTGGACGTAGACTGATGACGAGGCTTGTGACAGGCGCCAAACTCCGCCTCTTCTTCTTCTTCTACCCTCCATAGGACGGATCATACTGACGCCTGCTGGCCAAAGTACGCTTTGCAGAACACTTTGTTCTTGGTTATATTTTTCGAACAATTTCAAAAATCCTTTTTCACTGGAAACATGGCTGGTGGGGGAAAATATTTTTCACATTAAGTAGTTATATAAGTAGGAGAAAATTTACTATCAAAATTTACTTTAGAATAAAATCGTTAGAATAAGATAGATAAAATGAAAAAATTGAATCCCCAAAATATTGCTTATAATTATGTTGCCACGCAGTCTGTGAGCGTAGACTGATGACGAGGGTTGTGATGGACGCGGACGAAGGCGTGGCGCTCGTCTCTCTGCCTCTGCTGTTTCAATTAGAGCTCTAACCACCACATCGCAGGTGTGTGTCGGCAGCGTGTCGCCTCATCCAGCCGAGTCAGGACAATTTCCAGGCATGAAATAAGGCCGAGTGGATATTAAAGCTGCAGCGGCTCCACGATTAAAGGTTTTAAGCAGTTTAAAGGATGTCGGTCCCGCTGTGCGAGGCGGGAAGGAAAAGGCTCCAGTGAGAAGTTGTGGACTTGTTTTGCGCGGGCGAGCTGCTGGTCGCTGCTGAGCATAATTTTTGCATCACTTTGCATGGAGAAGAGGGAGGTTTTTTTTCTTTTTTTCAGCGAGTTTGGAAAGGTCTGGCTCGTGTATCTGCACTCCACCAAAGGCGGGGAGGCGCTTGCCAAAGTTGTACATCACGGTTTGTGTTTCCCTCTAATGCGATTCTTCACCCCGGAGCGACGGCATGGAAATAGTTCAACGCTACAAACAGCAAACTAATAAGTTGCTGAAGAGGGCGGCTGGTTTTTAAGGCAATGAAGATTAATTCTTGATGTAATCAGATCAGTTTATCAAATTTGCGAGAATCACCATCAGGAATTCTCCTAAGAGCCAATTTAGGAGCGAGAAGGTTTCTGGCCGAGTGGAAGCACATTAATCAAGTGACTCACTCCCGCCGCCGCTTCCACTTCAGGAAGCTTTCGGAGGGAAACTTTCAGGTGATTGCGTGATGAATCAAACGCACAGAGGGAGCAGGAGCAGCCAATCAGAGGCCAGGATTCACACAGTCGGCTCTTCATTTGTCAGCGTCCTCCACTGAGAGTCGAGTCCTCTCCAGTCCCCCAAACTCCTCACAGGGTTTGTCTTAGCATCGAGCCGAACCCTGATCCCAGGATTTGGACACCGTCAGTGGAAACACACATTTGATAAGTGTGTAGAAATTGGGAAACAGCGGTGAAAAGAAGGACTCAGACAAAGATGATCATACATTAGCTAGTGCAAAACTCACACAAAGAGATTTAAGGCAAAAAGAGTTAAAGAGTTCCTTAAAAAAACGTTCCTCAGAACAAAAATGTCCACTCCCCAAAAACATAATAATAAATAATGAAAATAAAAATATGACAACTTAATATTTTTTTCTACTTTCAAGGAGTCAATCTTTTTAATCAACTTTAGTCCAAAATATATATATCAAAAATGTATGATTTGGGGGGATTTTAACCCTCTAAATGCCAGTTCTTTGCGTAACTCCACAGTATTTTAATGAAAAAAACCCCACAAAAATTCAAATAATATCCATCAAATGCAATTCAAGGAGGATTTCATGATCATTATTATCAGAGCCTCAGATGGTCAATGATTAGCAGCAACATTGAATTTGAGGCATTCTTATTTTTTTCTGCAGTGACAGATTTTTTTAGCAAACTCATTCAACATGGCCAAAATGGCTTGAAAGTGCTCTTAAGGGTTGATATATTTACCCTATAAAAGCCAGCTTGGATGGTTGCAAAGTGGCTTAGATGAAAACTGCAAATAACATTTTAAATCACAATTGTTGCCATTGCAGATGATCATTCAATTAAAGTTGCTAAAACAACTATGTTGTTACTTATGCAGCTTTGGCTGATGTTTAATTTATCAACTCCAATTAAATGTTGCGCAGTCCTGCTCGTCTCACATCCACCATGTTTGAGACCTCAGGAATATGTATGTATATATATATATGTAAGTAAAGGGGGAAATAAAGAGAAACGGTTATTATATATTCATTTATTTTTGTTTGATCTTTTTCTTTGCCTTAATCTTCCATGTTTTATGACTTTGATCAATAACGGCTTTGATTTTACGATACCAAAGAAGGGAAGTGGGGAAAAGACTCTTATTGTGAAGTTCTGGGACAGAATATAAATATTGTCTACATGTGTTTTGCTCATTGAAAAAGTTTCTGCTCAGAAGGATTAAAGCAGCAGCAGCAGCAGTCACCGGTCCCGCAGGCCGCTGGCGCCCCCATGTGGCCCAGCATGGCAGCGCGGCGGCCGACTCGCCGCAGCCCTGTGAGTGCAGGCCTCAGAAGCTCCAGCATGGTGCATTAAAATCCTGAATTACATTGCTAATACATAAGTAAAACACGATAGATCATCTGCAGGCTTTAAATCCAGGCAGATCTGATAGCACACGCGCCAAACCAAGCAGCAAATTGCTACATTTGCCACATTGGATTTAGAGCGGCGGAGTGAAAGGATTTAATCAGGAGAGTAATTGCGTTTGTTAATGAAGCACGACATTGCGGGGGAGGCGGCGATGGCGGCGGCGATGGCTGCGGCGGCGGGGGCCTGCGGCTCCCCAGCTGATGGGATTTACTCCAGACGGTCCTGAGTGATTTCTGCTCCCCACTGAGGTGGTGTGACGGGGCGACTGCAGCCGCCATCCACCAGCTGGGCCGAGAGCTAATCCAGCCAGGCCCAGAAAAGTAGCTGCCGTCACCTCCATCTGATAATGCAGGAAAATCATGGCAGAAAACTTCCTGTTAGATTATTTTATGAAGTAAAAGTATTATTTTGTATTTTTGCAGTTTGTCCGTTTCTTCAGGGTGCATTCATACCCTAATCCCTTATTTATCTTGTGAAGGCTCCTCCCACAAAAAACGCACAGCCGCATATGGCCCCGCCCACCCCAAGTCTTAAGCTTTGCTTTGAGGTTTCTTCCGTTAAAGGGAGTATGTGCGTTTCCATGCACGCAAGAAAACGGAAATCCTGCGGTAGTTAGATTACATAAAATGCATGTGAATGCCTTAGTGCGATTAAAGTGGGACCAGCAGCCCCAGATAGCTCGGTTGTAAATTGATTTACAAGCACTTGTGGACGCGTAGCTCGACTTCACGATCTGCACCTGCGCTTTTGTCTTCTATCGCTGAGCTGGAAACAGAAGGATCGCAAGCAGCTGTTTACAAACACTGACGTCGGTGCCAATCAAGCATTAAAATAGTTTTTTTCTTTGACATAAGCCCCGAATGTGAGTGGGTTTGATGTGGAGGACAGAACGCAGGACCCCGACCAGGCGGAGTCACGCTGGTCTCGGTGAGGAGCGGATGGATGGCGGTGACGAGAAGCCCAGACTGATAAAAAACTGTTCCATGGCTGCTGGTGATGGAGCTGTGGCTGCTTCCTGGCTGCCTCACTTCTTTATGGATTGTTGTGGTGTGACGAGTTGAGTTGACACAAGAACCTGAAGGTCGGTTGAGGGGCTCAAACTTGCAAAATGAAAAGTGAATTTGAATGGGAGTGCTGGTGCCAAGCAACAAACCAGTAACAGCAACAAACTTCCACCAAAAACCACTAAGACTTCAAACAGATTCTGATGCTAACAGCATCTGACACATCAGTGGGACGCTGTCTTTGATGGCTTTGATGGTGCAGACCGGAAGATGTTCTTTATGCTCGGCTTTAGAGGAGCGATTTCCAAAAACCTTGACCGTGTGTTTGTGTGTGTACGTGTCTGATCGATCATGTACATACATACAGTAAATGGACTTTCCATAATAATGTTAAATGGAGGAACCGCCCAAATATTGCCTTTTGCGCCAAATTGACTGAGTCCTCCCCTTAACAAGGAGCCCGGCGGGTGGATGCATACTGTTGTAGTTTAGTAGTTGTAGTACTCTGTGAGGTATCCGCGGGGCCCGTAGTGACGCGTTGTAGTCTGCGTATTTCTCGTCCCTGCACCAGAGCGACGAGCTGGACCCCTTCCAGGAGCTGCTGGACGAGCAGCGCTACCCGACAGAGGTGACCATGCCGAGCCCCAAGCACCACAAGTACCCGCCCTGCAAGGAGAGCAAGAAGGAGCTCCTCACGTAAGCCCATGGCCAGCGCACGCACGCACGCGCACACACACACGCACGCACACACGCACACACCAGCAGTAACGCCAAACTCTGTAACGCAAGGCTCGGGGCGTCCTCGGGCTGCCGCCTCTTCGCTTCAGCGAAGGGAGGCAGAGCAGAATGTGGACTCTTGACCTCTGTACATCTTGCGCTCATGAGTCCACTTCTGGGTTTCCTCGGGCGAAACTCGAAACGGAGCCAGGCCAGAGCATCAGCGCGAGGAAAACTGAAAAGGTTTAAAAGTCACCGTGTTGTAAATGCCGTTGTTGATGTCTCCGCTGTGCAGGTTGTCGAGCTGCCAGCTGGCCGACAAGAACATGCGCGGGATGATGACGACCAACTCGCAAGAGCTCAAGTGAGTTGGATAAGTGAGGCAAGAGCGCTGAGGATGACACTGGATGTGTGTGTGTTTGTGTGTTGAGCGCATTAGATTACCCGGCCAACTTTGTTCAAGACACTAAAAGTTCCAGTGTTGAGACTTTTTTTTATCAGGACTAAGGCTGAATCCCAGTCCCCCCCCCCCTTAGCCCCTCCCCTTAGTTGAAGGTGTTCAGGTGAGGGGTAGGGGTCTCCCAGCTCTCCTCTGGATGGAGGGGCAGGGCTGAGGGGCGGGGCCAAACAGCCCTGGAAACAAAGACTTTTGTGGGAGCTCACTAGCAACCAAGGGGTCGGGATGCTAACAGGTCTAACCATAGGTGTTTACCTGTGACTGCTCACACACACACCAACGTCTGACACCTGAATCCACTCAGCTTGTTAGCTAGCAGTGATTAGCTTGGCTAACCTTCATTACAACTAAACCTCTGTGTCAATGCATACATACCCAACACTGCTCCAGCTGCACTCGCATGTGTCCAAGGTAACTTCTTCTTCTAGTTCTGCACCTTGTCGGACAACAGAACCATGGCAACTATTGACGACAACATGGTGACTGTGTCGTTTCTGCTGGTGTAGCAGCCAGCTAGCAACAACTTTTGATGACGTAGCGGTAGTCAAGTGCTGTCCTGTTTTGGGGGAGAATATTTTTACCCCATCACCTTGACACTCTTTGGAGAGATAAGAGGGAGACCAAGGTGAAGGAGGGGGATACCAAGGGGAAGAGGGGAGACCAAGGGGAAGGAGAGGGAGACCAAGGTGAAGGAGGGAGAGACCAAGGGGAAGGAGGGGGAGACCA
>CAESWR010000487.1:250375-274719 GCA_903171835.1 Mullus surmuletus | reverse complement strand
GCGCTGTCCATCCCACCCAGAGAAGAAGAAGAAGAAAAAAAAAAACAAGCTCCACGCTCCCTCCGCTCCCTCGCCTCGGCCCAGGCAGGGGAGGCGGCTGGCCGTGGGAATGCCGAGACCAGGAGGGGAGGAATTTCTCTGGAGGACCTGCCAGAGAAATGCCATGCGGGGAGCGACGGAGAGAAACCTAGATAGATAGACAGAAAGAGAGAGGGATGGAGACAGAGAGAGAGACAGAGAGACAGAGAGAGAGAGAGAGAAATCTTGGCCAATTGAAAAGCAGCCTGTCAGTGTCACTTTGCCTGTGTAGGATGCTAACTGATGATGGGCCAGTTGCTGAGTGAGGCTGCCACACAGACACAGTGGCACCACATCTGACTCAGATCTTTCTCAGACGGCTCGCGGCCGCAGCCGAGGCGGCCCCGAGTCCACACTGGCCCCCGAGTCCACGCCGGCCCCCCAAGTCCACGCCGCACTCAACCTGACGCACTTTTTAATCACCATCGATTAAATTTAAACCCCCCGGCTGTAATAGCCGCCGCCTGCCTCCGATACATGATGCGCTGTTTGTTTGTGTGTGTATTTGTGAGCATCTTTTAAAATCTGATGTTCAGTGTGTGTGCATGTGGTGGAGTAGAAGGGGGGACCTGTACAAAAGGGTGTGAGGGGTGGAGGGGAGGTGGGGTGGGAGTTGGGGGGGGGGGGAGGTTCTTGGAGCCCTGGTGTACTGCCAAAGTCTTTACAGCGTCCAGAGAGCCATGCTGCAGCATCATGGTCCACAGCATGGAAAGACATGGGGCAGATGGGTGCAGTGTAGCAGCACAACACACACACACCCCCTCCCACCACCTCCATCCTACCTCCCCTCTTCCTCCTCCCCAAATGCGAGGCAGCAGTGGTGGGAATGGCACAGTATGAGAGGGAGTCTGGGTTCATGGCTGAAACAGAAAAGCTGTTGGAGGGGCATTTGGGGGCTGGGAGAGAGCGAGGGCTGAAAGCTGTTTGAGGATGGAGGAGGGTGTGTTTGGGGGGGTGGGGGGGCTGTTGGTGAGGCAGGGATCCTGCGATGTAGAGGGAAAGCCAGTCCACCCCCCCTCCCTCCCCGTCACATCCCTTTGAAATCCAAGTGCAGGGGCACGAGCCCAGGGAGGAGTGGCAGCGTGGCCCAGCGCCTGGGCAGACAGGCAGTCACCGCACTGGGCGGCGGTCCAGCATCGCCCCGCCTGGCCCCTTCCCACCCCGGCCCACCCCGTCTGGCCCGGGCTTACGGGAGTCAGGCAGCCGACCCCCCAGTGGACGGGCCGGAGCCCTACATCGCTGAGGCCCTGCATCTCGGAGCCCCGGAACAGCGGCAGCATCCACCCGAGGAGAGAGACCCCAGCAGCGATGGAGGGAGGGCGGAGGTGGGGGGGTGTGTGTTGGAGGGGTGGGAGGTGGGGAGTGTGGGGGGGGGCGGGGGGGGCTCCACATGCACCCAGGCCTCTGGATGGGGGCCCAGCAGAGTCTGTTGCTGATGATAACTCCCACCTCGCCACCAGGCCGCTCTGCCTTCAGGGCCTGTGCAGGTCCACACGTCCCCATGGCAACAGTGGCAGGGCCGTACACACAATGTGAGTGGGCAGCGGGCCAAGTGCTGCCAAATTGGGATGAGGGAGACACATTTTGGGAGAATGCTCAACCCCGACTCTCTTTTTTCCCCCCATCTTTAAACGTAGCCTCTGGGTAATCATGTTTTTGGCTCTACTGATCTAATTTCAGAGACTTGGACTCGCGAGCGGCGGTCAGCGGCACCACGGACCGCCGCTCGCAAGGCTCTAAAAATGTAATTCTGCGGCTCCTCGACAGCGATGCCAGGCATTACTAAAACTACACCCGCGGGCAGAATTGACCTGATACATTCTGAAGTGCTCGCCGTGTGTTTAAAGAGACCTTGTCGCTGCAATATTAAGCCTGCGTAAACACAAGTAGTTCAATGACATCCGCAGCCGCCACCTAAAGTTGATTCCCCGCCCACTCTAAGCCACTGGGAAGATAGTGCCTAAGTGGCTGGGTGGTGTTTACTGAAAGTGGATATCTGCTGTTTGTTTTGTTGTTCTGCCTCCCGACCGTAAACACTGCCGAGATTTCCTTGAGTGGTGTTTGAAACGTGTATGTTTGTGTGTGTGCCATGTGTTATATTTGCTGATAACAGGATTTACTCAAATTGCGACTCGACAGTTGAGAAAGGTTAATTGTCAGCGCAACTGGTAGAACGGGTACATGCAATAATTATTAGTCTAAGTTGCTTTATTATTTAGGGATGCTAATTAGGCATTAACTGTGGTCCCCTTTTTGGATCACCACTTCAATTGCATGTCAAATTGCATTAAGTTCACTTTGACATCCATTTATCAAACTAAAGGAATGCTGTTTTGTAGATGTCCTTAGCGTGTTTATTATTATGAAACCGAACTGTTCTTGAGGTATTGATCAGAAAATTAGCTGAGGGATTTTCGGAAATTGCTCAATGGATCCTCATTTTATTTGGCGGAAAAAACATTTTATGATTTTTTTTTTTTAGGGTGCCGGTTTAAGCTTAAGGGGGGGTGTTTAATACGAGCAAAATAAAAAAAACAACAACACTTGAGCAGAGATTTGAAGTGCATTCTTGGTTGAGGCGGTTATTACACGGTTTGGTTTGCCTGCCACCCATGTGGACCGCTCCGGCATTAAGGTGCGGTGGAAAGTTACACGGAAAGAAAAGCAAGAGATCAAGGCCGGGCTGCCAGTGCGTGTCATCGCCCCGCACTCTCATCAAACAGCACCGTGCTGCTTATGTCGCTGCCCAGACGCAAATTAATTTGGACGCATGGAAAAGACTGCCGAGCCGGGGACTCATCTCTGCCCTTTAAAAGAGAAAAGACACCAGTGGAGAGCACTCTCCCAACAAGGGGGGAGGGGGGGGGGGCGGATAGAGGGGTTTTGATGGATTTGAGTGGAGGGGCAATACAGTGTCTGAAATAAGATGGGAGGGTACAGAGGACACGGTTGAATGTGCTTGTCCTGCTATGATGACAAGATGGCTCAGCTACCACTGTGCCACTGGCCTCCCCTTCCTTGTCCCCCCCCCCCCCAACCGCTCCCCCACCCCTCAGGACACCAGTGAAGAAGAAGGGGGGGGGGGTGTTGTTGGGGGAGAAGCAAGAAGAGGGGGGAGGAAGAGGAGCACTGACGGTTAGCCGCCGTTTAATCTCCTCCTTGGCTCACTGCGGATTCTTTCACTACATGCCCCGCTCCCCCCCATCCCCCCAAGCCCCCCCCCACCCCACCCCCTTCTCCCCCAAAATCTGTACCTGCTCATCCCTGCGCCCGCTTTACAGGGGGGCTCTTGATCAGTGAGGTGATGGAGAATGGCTCTCGTCACACACTCCAAATAGGATCGGATTGGCGAGGAGTAAAAGGTGAGAGAGCCTCATGGAAGCTTTTTTTTCAAGGCGGAGGTGCTGCTGGTGAGGAGGAGGAGGAGGGGGAGGAGGGGGAGGAGGGGGAGAAGGGGGTTCAGCCGGCCGGACGCCTACCCAGAAACGAGTCGCTGCTCTGTTTGAGACGGACTTTTCGGAGCTTGAAGGTATCAGAGGGGTTTGTGCAACCATGAGCACAAACCCCCCGCTGTCCCCCCACTGCCGGTAAAAGGGGAGGGGGCAAGAGGACTCGCTCTCCACCGGCATGTCGTTGGCATGTCGTTAACCTCCTAGGGCTCCGGGGATGGGGTGGGCTGGGGTGGGGGGGCCCTGGCCCCTGTGCGTGTGCTTAAAACCCCTAGTTCGTTTGTAAGGTGCCTGGGGAGAGGCCGGACCCCCCCCCTCCTCCTCTCCCTGGAGGACAAGGTAGCAAAACAGCGGCATGCTGACCGAGGGAGGGACGGACACCGGAGTAAATGTTAAATAAAAACATGCTGGGCCTTAGACCTGCCCCCTGGGTGTGGTATTAAGTGGCTCAAATGAAGTGTTTTCAGCATTCTAGAGCCGGCTCCTTCACTTTAAACCATTATCCTCTCATTCATCTTGACTTCATTGGTGGTGATTTAAGTATTTTCTTATGTTTTCCCTCTATTTTCAACAGTGCTATTTTCAACAGTGCTTTTCAACAGCAAAAATGGTTAAAAAACAGCAAAAATGATAAAAGTCTAGTTAAAAACAGATCTTACATTAAGAAAAATTACATCAGGCTTATATGTTTATACGAAAGGGGCTGTGTGATAGAAAATAAATAAAGAAAAATGACGTTCACGTATTATTTATTCAAGAACTGACCAGATAAACCAGAAAAAGAGGACACCACGCTCACCTCTGAGGAGCTGTAAAATGCTAAAAGTGCCGCACTATTGTAAACGTGCTCGCCTGCAGCTGCACCCAGTTGCTCTTTCTGTCAACTTTGTTCATTACGGCACCCGGATGATGCGGCGAGTGATGTTTAATTCTACAGCGGAGGCTTTTAAATGCATTTAAAACCACTGCCGCCTAATATTAATGCATGTTTACAGACACAACAATAGCAGGTGAAATGAAAAATAAAATAGCAAGTCGTGTTTAGTCTTTCTTTCTTTTTCTTTTCCTTTTTTTTTTTTTCTTTTTCTCTCCTCTGTGAGGTTCAAAGTGTGTGTGCCACTTCGAGGCGAGTTAATGAGCTGGAGGCTGGAGAGCCGACGGGGGAAAACGGCAGAGAGAGGCAGAACAAGAGGTTGGTAACTCTTGTAGTCTTGTGATCAAACACCAGTGGTGACACTACAAACTTCTATCCCTTCTTTTCAGCATTTTCTCCTTTCCACCCCCCGTCCTCCCTACAGTAGTAATGCCCCCTCACTATTTTTCTACATCTTATCCCTTTTAATTAGAAAGCAAATTCTGCAGCCTGGAGAGACCTAATCCCCTACTAGCCAACAATGCACAGAGTGGCTTTGAACAGCCGACCTGCAACCCTCAACCCCCAATGCCTCAAATTCCCCCCACTGCTGGACCTTCAAGGGGGAGAAAGAGGGGAGGGGGAGAGGGGCTTTTCTTCCCAGAACATTATTACTTAAAGAAAACATGTGCTGTGCTATTTGCAGAAGCACATATTTGCATTTTAGGGATGTTAACAGTAATTAACAACTAAGTGACACATGTGACAGAAATGATACAAGTGTATGCCAACTCGCTGGTATCTCCCCCCCGCGAGAGATGGAGCCCCGGCTGATTTGCATATATATTAATGTCCCTTATTGTATAGATTAGATCCCATTAGTTGTGGTGATTCTGGTAGAAGGTGCAGTCAGTAGGATGCTAAAAGTCTCGTTATTATGTCAAAATCATGTTTAAATTGTCGGCGAGCAAGGGGGGAAGAAAAAGAAGGGGTTATGGCACTGATGCAAGGTTAAGGGTGATTAGACACTCTGGCCATCCTGACAATAGCCCGAGATTAGATTTTAAAAGCCCAAAAGGGAAAGGGCTCTCTAAAATGGAACTCCATTAGCGGCCAGCAAATTTACACGGCTTGTATCTAAAATTACCAGCTTTCATTTCTTAATAAAAGTATATCTAGATGTAGCGCAGGCTGCTGAAATTAAATTCTGGCTGGGTTCCTGGTTGTTGAGTCCCCCCGCGCCCGCTCTGGCAGTTAACATGGTGATCATTTACTGAGCTGTTTGTCTGGAGAATTACGGAACTGTCAGTGTCTGCTCGGGTGCCATCTGTGGAGGAGAGGTCATCTGATAGCGGCGGGGATGAGAGGGGAGGAGCGGGCGGGATCGGGGCGCGGAGGAGCTGGCCATGGCCGCGGTTTAATCTACTGATTGCTGCTTTTGATTTACAAGAGAGCGGAAATGTAGGGAATGGTTTTGATTTTGAATTTTGAATCCTCACGTTTGCACCCAAACCTTTAAAATACTCTTTCCGGTTAGAATTGTATTTTGAACCAAGAGGGGTTCCTAATGTTCCATACATTCTGTTAATATGAATGAGAAATACGCAATTTCATTCCTCTCTGCAGGTGGACAGAGACACGGCTCCAAACAAACACCCGTAACGTGTTCTGCTGCCCCCAACAGACCAAAACAAACAATTATTCTTGGGCGGTAAAGTTATCTCCCCCTCAAGATGCTCCCTCTTTGTGTTTCAGCCACTTTACAGCCTATGCAGCGTGTCTATTACATCAGCGCTGAGCGCGATCCAAAGCGTGCCGCGCACTCTCAGGTTCCTGAATCAGTTTTTCCTGCCTCCCAGGCCGCCACACTTTCCACTCATTTTAAATGATATTAAAAATCAAGAGAGGAATGTCCATCACACTCCAATGCCTCGTCTACACAGGAGGTGCTTCAGTCCGTGTGAGTAGCAGCGGAAAAAACTCACTAACTAGAGGGGCTCTCGGGGGGTGCAGACCTCTGCCAAGGCCAATAACCCACTCCAACCCACTATTACAGCAGATTCAAATACCCAGCTGCAGCCATCATACGTCTGGAAACATTTCCAACAGTATAAGCAAATTTCTCAAATTTATCTTTAGCGCATAAGCTCATCTGAATCACTTGTGAGTGCTGTTGTAATGATGGAGTGAGACAAGGATTCAGCTGAGAGACAGCTCTCCATCTTGTTAAAAACACCACTTCAGTTGCACTTCTGAAATGAACTGTTTTTTTTCTCCAACCATAGCTGATAGATGACAAATTTGCTTATTTCAATATGAATATCAAGTGATTGTTGTGGCCGTTAGAACAAATAATAAGTGGTTTCTTCTGTGGTTTGGCTAATTGTTACCCACTCAAGCCTCCATCATTTACCTCATAAAGCTGGGTCGTTAGGTATCCATTGTTAGAGCTGAATATAACAACATGCTAGAATTCAAACAAATGAACAAACCGCATCCTGTGGTGACAGTGATGAGAGCAGACTTGCAAACTCACCAGTCAGCATCCTCTCACCACCGCCATTATCTGTCAGGGTGCTAATTTGCGAACGCTGTCTGCGACTTTTATCACCAGTTTTTCGTCTGAATCTAAATCTGTACAATTTATTTGACCAGCTGCGGCGGAAATTGGCAAACACATGGCAGTAATGGAGCAACGAGCACTCGCGCGACCATTTATGAATCTGTCCTACTCGGAGCGGAAACGGCATTTTTGTTCAAAGGGAAGAGATGAAAGAAAATCTCTGCCATGAATGAATAAATTGGGCCTGGTGCGCGGAACTTGGTAATTTGCGGCAGCTACATTCCTCATGGATGCATTTCTTCTTCATTTTCATCCTTTCAGCTCTGTCACCTCTCCCCTCCCGCTGTAACAATGTTGTCTTAAAGGAATTCAAACAGAGTTTTATTGACACAATGAATGATCTTTCAAAGAAAACACTGATTACATGAAATAACTTCATTTAGCGCTCATATTAATCATTTCTCAGCTAATTAGCATTGATAGAGTTGCCCTGAGCCGGGATAGTGTGTGAGGAGTAAAGAGTGGGGTGGGAGGGGGGGGGTGCTGGGAGATGAGAGCATTCTCCCACTCCCATTTACTTAAAGCTCCCGTCTCAATTAGTTACTCACGCTGTCACTCTGTCTGTCACATCTCGGCGTGTCACAGTGAAACAAGTGGGGAGTGGGCTGCCTGGATGAGCAGACAACAAGTCTAAGCATTCATCAGCAGCGCGTGGGTCACACTCTCTGCCCGGGGCCGCCATATTCCTTTCCCACTCAGGGGTTCAATTTTCAGAAAGCTACTTAGGTATTATTCTAATCCCTACCCAGATATTTTTTTTTTTTTTTAACCCAAGGCCAAAAACTCAGGTTACCAGTTTGGACACTTGATCGGATGCTGCGCTGAAGTTTCTAAGCTTTAGTTCGTCACACCGTGTGTGGCGTAAGCGGCCGACAATGCGAGGCGTTCAGTGCCCACCCGTCTCGCTGTTTTTCCGAAAGCTGTCAATTATCGGGGCGGAGGCGCGCGCGAGATGTCGGTTAATGCGTTTGGAGGAAGACCGCGCCGCACATCTTCATCCAACAGAGAAGGCGCCAACTTATTAATAAAACATCATCTCTTAATTTGCTATAACAACACATTAGCATGACAAAATCAATGACTTTGATTTGGTATTCATGTATTTCTCCGAGCATATTTGCAGTCCTCCCGGACCCGCGCGCGCTCGGTGCTGGTGTTTCCTGAGGCGGCTGCAGATGGGGGGGGTTTGGGGGGGGGGCGGCGGGGGCAGTGGAGGTCACGGTGAGGACTGCTGGGAGTTGTGGGGACGACTGCCTCGACGGAATGTTTTTTTTTCTCCCCTCTTGTACAGTTTTGTTGTCTAAATGTTTTACAAACTTAATTGGCATTCCCGGGGGACGGCTGCCAGCTGTCTGCCTGATGGCGAGGGTTTCTAATTTGGTGCACGGCGAAGGCTAGCTGCCGGGGTAGCTAGCAGAGCGTGGCAGGGCGTGCAACACCCTGCACGCTGCACATGGCCTGATCAAGCCCGGGGTTTGTTTGTTTTTCCCTCGTTTGTTCAGCAACAGACATTGCTCCACCAGAAAAGAGTTTAACAGCTGCTATCTAACAAGCAGAGTATAGATAGCGCCACGCCGCCATGCTCGTCGAGGTTTTGGAGGGAGCTGGCTCGTCACCGGTGAAGCTCCAAGGACGTATAGATACGCCCGCTACACTGCTTCTGCTTCTGGGGGGAATTTTAAATGGTTACGCCAACGATTCATCACCAACTAAATCTAAACTAGTTTTTACTTTCCCGACTAAGCTCAGTCAGGCGCTCAGGCTGGTTAAGTCCGCCCTCCGACTCCAGCCGCCTTTTTCAATTTGACAATCTGATGCCACCGCAGGATTTCAAAAGGTCAACGTCACAATTTAAAAAGTCAAACCAAGAGTGCTAATTCTGATAAAAGAGTGGAGTAAAGAGCTTGGGAGTATTAAAGGTTTAGTTGAGAAATGGTCTTGGATAAGAGACTGCTGACGCTACAGAGCACTTGAAACAAAAGACTTTATTTACTTAAGTTACATTTAAAACAAAATACTTTGTGATTTTCAACTATTTGCCATCATACTTTTTATCATGGAGGTATGTGAGGATCAGAAGGTAAAGTATAACGAGCTACTAGTTAGATACGAGGGAATGCTGTCCCTGATTCTATTGGTTTTCTTTCAATTTAATTTTTTTTTAAATAAAAATGGTAGAAAAATGGTCTGTTTCCCTCACAAATATACAATATATATTTGAAAATATTCTAAACAAAGTCAGATAGAATAGCTTTACAACAGGCGAATACAGTTGAGGTACATACTACAGTTCTGTGGTGTGCAGTAGCGTAATATTTTTACACGTGCACATTCAAGCCACATACTCGGAAAGCTCCCAAACGATAATGAAAAATGATATACTGGATAAAAAAGTCTGTTCACTCACATTGAACAAACATGCGCACACACACACGCAGAGATTGCAGGGAGTTTGCTAACAGGGGCGGGTGACCTGCGGGGTGGGCCGGGGGCTCGCCGAGGTCAACCCCTGCCAGCGGGCTCCGTCTGTGGGACGTGTTGACTCTGCGCACATTATCAGCAAAGCATGGCACTGCATAGTCACGCCGGATAATTGGCCTGCGGCGGCGGCGCAGCAGTGGGGAGAGTAAAACTTGCTAGTTTTTCAAGGGTAAACAGGACTCGTCTCCCCATCACGGCGCTGGCGACCCGGCGGTGTCTGAACGTGCGCTGAAGTCCTGGTCCAGATATTTGGTGCTGAGCACCATCCTGAGAGGTGTGCTGAAGAGCAGGTTGCCCAGGAGACGCGGCGTTAGATGGCGGCTGAGGAGGAATACATTGGTTTGAATGTCCTTCCACTCTGTCTTACCATAGCGTGAAACCTCGAGGATCGCGTTGGGAGTTCCTCTTTGCAATAAAGCGATCTGTACGGTGGCCGAGGGCTGCAAACGCAGAAGCGCTGCCAATTCGACAGAAGTGCGCCAGGCCACTAGGGGGCACCAAACTGAAGTATGGACCAATCCTGTGGGATCGGCCCCTCTTTAAGGGCACAAGCGGGAAGCTCGCTTGGAGGAAGTGGAGTAATAATGTACATTTTCATGTCGTTTTGAAACACTTGGACATAATCTTTAACACCAGTATAGGAAAACTTTTTTGTTTTTATTTCCAAAAGCTTTCTTAGCAAAACAAATTCCTCTTGTCTACAATCATTCGTTTTTAGATACAAATACAATATAGTGCGATATCAACCGCCAGGGGGTTACAAACATTTCCGGTCTTCGTCTTTGTCATGTAGAGAAAAAACATCCTGCACGTGTGTTAAAAGAGGGGCCGATCCCACAGGATTGGTCCATCCCTCAGTTTGGCGCCCCTAGTGGCCTGGCGCACTTCCATTTTGTTTTGTGAATTTGCAGCGTTCCTCTTTTTGTAGCGTTCCTGTGTTTGCAGCGTTCCTGTGTTCGCAGCGCGTTTGCAGCCCTCGGCCGCCGTAGATCCGGCTTGAGATTATTATCAACAGACGACTAACAGCTGCGCCCTCTCCTCTATAGATGGGCCACTGTGCGGAGATCTCGGCAAAGCGAGTCGACTTTTCTTTCATCCACTTTTTTTTTTTTTTTTTTTTCCCGAAACAAGAAGCCGGTTGTGGAGGATGTAGAGGATCAAGGGATCTAGAGCTTAGTAAGAGCACTGCATTCATGACGCATGTGGCTGGCGGCCGGGAGTGCAGCGAACATATGCTGAGGTCTTTATTGGCATTCTAGAGGAGATTGGAGGGACAATCAATTAGCCATGAAGCTGCGCGTTCCCCCCCGGGGGCTCTCGGGATATCTTACAGGCCACGCTCGCCATTGACTGGACTTGACTTCCTGGGTAAATGAGGCTGGCCGAAGCGTATTCCCTGATAATATTTGGGGGATGGCTGATTATTCCAGGAGGTGCAGGTGGACGGTGTAGACAAACCTGGGTGGTAAAGGCAAACCCGGTGTTAGCGTAGCCACTCTTGACTTTAATTGGCCCTGTAATAGTCTAATTGATAAGTGTTGTGAGCGGGACAAGGAGGGGGCAAAGGGTTGCGCTGCACCCCTGGCTGCGGTGCCGACTCGAGAGGAGCATGTGGGGGCACTGCTGATTATTCAACATGTTTCTCTAATCCCGGCCCTTGTGGTAGGAACCTGTGAAAGAGCCTGGTCTTTGTGCCGGGGGGCTAATCGTGTTTTGGAAACGCCGATCGAGGCTAATCTTCTGGCCTGCCTCTAATGTGGAGCCGCTGATATCCTCTGCTGCGATAAATTAAGCTACTTATTAATCTAATTATGGTACATTCATCCCCACAAACTTTCATGTGACTTGGAAAGCCCCCTTCACCATTAGCTCCCACACCCCTCCACCGCCCGACTCCAAACCCAGATCTTGAGACTGACTCCCCTCCTCTCCTCCTCTCTCTTTTCTTCCTCCCTAGCGGGCCCAATTAGGAGCCCTGAGGATCTCGCCCCTTAACGAGTCTCCAGGCTCCAGTCGGCCTCTGCGCACAGACCGGGGGTCAGCGCCGCTCATTCTTGGCCTCCCACCCTCCTCCGCTCACCAAATCTCCACCTGCTTCATTCGGCCTTTCTTTAATCGTCTCGCCGCCACTTTGGAGGCCAGAGCTCCCCTTTGTGTTCCCCTCATGAAACCCGCCGCCATGCAGCCACTTCCCCTCCTTGGTCGGCGTCCACCCCGGCCTCCCCGCCGACCCCTTCAACGTTTTGACTCGTCCTGAAGTGAACTTCTTAGCGGCCTCTCAGGAGGAATAACGGCCTTGCTCTCCCTGCGGGGCCGTGTGACGCCTTAACCCTTCGCGCGCCGAGCCGTCGCTCCCGCTGTGTTATGCTGGTATTTTTTCTTTCTTTCTTTCTTTCTTTTTTTTTTTTTTTTTTCATCTTGGTCAGAGTGCCATGGCGCTGCTAGGTGGGCAGTTTGAAGCGCTGGGAAGTGAGAGCAGGATGACAGGACCCTTCCCTCCGTGGACACTGACCCTGAAGGGAGATGAAAGAAGTTCTCGTCTGCACTTTAGCAGCTCAAGCGGGGCTGCAATCATCCGTGAAGGCTCTCTTACTCGTCCACCCCCCTGCTTCTCTTTACTCTTTCTTCTGCTCCTCGCCCCCTTCCCCACTTTCTTTAATTTTAGGTGAGGTGGGGAATGTCAGGCTTGTTTTTGAACCTTCGTCCACCCCCTCCAGCTTTTGCTTTCTTCCCTTTCCAAAGGACCCATCAGGGACCTCCAGTGTAAACTTCCTTGTTGCGATCAAAAATGGCCGCCTCCAGCCAGTTGTCCCCATTATTTCAAATCCCCCCCTAAAGGCATGCGTGAATTCCTGTTATGCGTGACACTTAATGAGTACTAACACACCGTCCACAGGTGGAAACAGTGTGACGTTAACCTCCCCCCCCGCCCCCCCCATTAAAGTGACGGAGTGGATATCTTCCCACCTCACAGCCGAGTGGAGGGGTGACACGACAGGGAGGCGCTTGCCGTCACTTGTTCTAAAAACAAAGATTCTGTGCCGCTATCAAACTCCCATTAGATATGGAGAATTGAGCGAGCGGTATGCGCCGCGCTCCAAACAGCGAGGTGATAACACGACGCAGAGGCAGGCCAGGACGCTAATTGCATGCCGAATATTTATAGTGCAGACAATTAGCTGTTGCCTTTTATATGCAAAATAACAACAGCAGCAGTGGCAACAGAGGGATGGGAGTGGGGTGTGTGTGTGTGTGTGTGTTTGTGTGTGTGTGTGTGTGTGTGTGGGGGGGGTAAGTAATTAAGATGCTCAAAACAGGACAGGGACATGCAGTCTGTTGTGCTCTGATTTGTTGCTAACAAACACAATAATTAGCCTGTTATTGTGGGATAATGAAGTTGCCAGTGTCCTTTTCTCTCTGCCAAGTGGCATCTTTTAAACGAGGACGCCGTCACCGACGCTGCCGTTTGCGCGCTCGTCTCCCAAGGACGCCGGTGGACAGGAGGTCAGAGGTCACGGAGCGTTTCTTCTGCGTGTGAATTTGTGTATATGTGGGGTTTGCTTTCTGCTCATATGTGACAACTAGCGCGTTGCTTCCTGGTGATATTTTGGGAGTTGGATAGTGTTGTAGTACGTGAGGTTGGTCATAATTACTGTTTATTGTTGTTTTTTTAATCTAAATGCTGTTGTTATACTTTCATATTGCTGTTTGATGTTGTTGCTCTTGGCCGAACCAGGCATGAGTGCTTAATTTCATTCCACATAGTGTACGAGTATATGTTGTTTGAAAGAAAATAAAGTCTCTGTGAATCCTTGAAATCATTGAGGGTCTTGGATTCCTCTCACACTCAAAGGTCTTGTCTTGGTCTCGAACAGGGTGAACTTTTTATCAAGACACTGCCATGCTTTTGGACTGTGCCTTGCTATTGCTGAAAACCCAAAAAATCCAAAACATTCACCTCCTAATCAAGGTCACATGTCTTGGTCTACATCACTGCTTTTTGATGCTAAATTGTGAAGATCTGCAACACTGTACGACAACATTAGACGCGATATAAGCGGCATGAAAGGATGAACAGCCTCCATCTGTGTGAGCAACCGTGCACGTGCGTTTTTGCGAACCTTGGATTGGCTGTGTATGTCTCTGACCGCAGGTTCACAGAATCAACAATGCTGTCTGGCAGGATTAGGTGCGGCTAGAGCTGATTTGATATTTGTGGCTGATAGTGCTTGTAAGTACGCCTTTGTTCCCCTCCATTGTGGCCCGAGATTAAGGCGAACCTCCTCTTCATCATCCTGCTTCAGTGTAGTAATAACCTAGATAAAGCTACTCTTTGATTGAATCATTCGTGGACCTGCAGCTATCTCACCCGCTGTCAGTTGTCGCTCATGTATCAGGCATTTTCTTTTGCGATTCTTTCTTTCTTCCCCTCGGTCGCTCCGTGAGTGTGTCATTCATCTCTGTTTTTGTGTTGTCTCCCACTCCTTATCTGTAATACCTGTCAGTCACGATCTCGGACGCTAATGAGAATATTTGTGCATGTTGATTGCCACTAATGATGGCTGCCTCGGATATGTCTGAATGCTATTTTTATCTTCGTAAAGAGTTGTTTGCTTGAACTTTGTCGGTCGTGTTTTTGTCAGTGGATTTGTTTGACTGCTCCGTGAGTTTCCTTCAATGGAATTCGGTGTCTTGTGGGTCTCAACAGGGTCTGCGGCTACGCTTCCCTCACCAAGTACCAGCTCAGCTCATATTCGGCTCATCTCTGTCATCGTTTGGATGCGTGAGATCTTCTTCAATGTGACCTTCTCTCTCCACATTGCTTCATTTTCTCAGCAGCAACCCCACAGAGAAAAAATTCACTTTAATCAAGTTGGTGAAAATCACTGTTGCCATTGTAGTAGCATGGTTTTGTGCTGCCATGCTGAGGGGCAAACTTTGACCAGAAATTGGACTTATTAGTCCATCTGGAGGAAAAATATGATGGTTTTCAATAAACCTCTGCAAATCAGTTTGTTGTGAAATTGTTACAATTAATTGAAAAATCCTGGGTTGGACAGATGTAAAGAACGGTAAACATGCCAGTTAAAAAACAGATGTTGTATGATCATGGAGACACCAATCCACAATATGTTTCAACTCGCGCCCTTACAAGACTGATTATGCGGAACATTTTGCTTTTCCTTCCCTATAAACATGTTTCCTGTCATTTCATTTACTTGTTTAAGATTTGCTGCATTCAAAACTACAATTCTCTGTATTGACTGGTCCGGCAGGGAACGAGGTCCAACGAGGAAAAAAAACACAGGAATTATTACACTTAATGTTCTTAAACCTGCCATTTTCCCCTGACTCTACCAAGGGAAGATGATAGTGTTTGTGGGATTATGAAAAAAACAAAACAAATCATTATAACAAACCCCCAGTAGGTATATACTTGCCTCCGCTTTGAAATATAACTTTAATGGAAAACAATAAATATCCTCTTGAGGGGTGAAAAAAAAAGAAAACCTGCAAAAAAGTTTCATAGCGTGTTTACAAGTGGGCACTCACGTTTCGTGACCGTGAGAGATGCCGCCCTCTGAATCGTGCCTCGGATTCAAACACATTTATGCATTCGGTGTGTTTGTACAATTATGACCTGCTGGCACCATTTCTCTCTCTTACACACACACTTGAGTTACATTCATGTTCACAGACCTTCCTGTTTGCTCCCCCGCTGAGGGTTGTCACATGACAAAAGGCGTCCAAAGTCATTTATACGATTATGTATCTCTCCTCTCTCTCCCTCTCTCACACACACATACACACACACACGCACACACACACTAATCTCTACAGGTATTTCTCCTCGGCTGCTGTTATTAGAATGCAGCAAATGCTCTCTATTGATGCATGTCAGAGCCTCATTCTTTCATCTCCAACATTTAATTTACCGTCCTGTTGTGCCACTAATCCTGTGTCGTGCCATTTCCTCCGCTCCTCAGATTGCGCTCTCAAAGCCCCCTCTCCGCCAGATAAAGAGGAAGGTAATCGCCATTGTCTGGCTACAGATACACCAGTGCTGCCCCCCCTTCTCTCTGCAGCCCCAAATTAAAGGGCCGTCCTGCCCTTGCGCCCCCTTAATCACTGGCCTCGTCTCTCTGTGCGAGTGGACCCCAGGGCTGCTGCACTTTCATCCACAAATAGGCTTTCAGTGAGAACCACCCAGGGCTGGCCTCCTCGCAGGAGATCCCGCACGCTCCTCCGCTGCGCTCTGGCTCTCCTGCAGCCGTTTCACTTCTAGCCTTCGCACACTTGCTCTTCCTCAGGCCCCCTTCCAGTGATTGGACGTGAAGAGTATTCTGCTTTCACTTCTATTGCACCCTGATGAATTCAGTCTTTCTCTCTCCTCAGGAGGTCTGACCCACAAGTCTGTTAAGGAACTTCAAAGTGGGAGTGTGTGTGAGTCATTTCAGCTGTTTCAGCAGCGAGCGGCGCCAATAGTGCCTTCCGCAGTGTTCCCTTAGATATAATGCATTCATATTGAAATGGCTCGGGTTCAAATAAGGCTCAATATCATGCAGAATTTGTCCAAGACACAAATATTCTCCCATGTCAAGATGCTTTAAAAATGTGCCTGTGCACTGATAATGAGGCTGGAAGCATCCGGCTCCACAGATTAATATTAAAATCTCACAATCATTAAGTTGGCCTGCAGTAGTTAAATTGATTGGCAACGCAGCATGGGGTGGCTCGGGTCAACGCCCTGCCCTCGACTACTCAGAGCCACTCAATAGCATTTAGCTAATTTCTGTTAATTGTGGCTCTCACTTCCCTCGGCTGAATTGACATAACGCCGGAGGGCTCAGCCAAATCATCACCATTATGACATTAGCAAGGGCTTATCCAGCGCTAAGAGCTTGAGCTGATACTAACACTAAGGAGTTTAGGATGCTAAGATGAGACCAAGCAATCGCACTAGCTGCTGTAAGACTGATGGACAACAATGAAAGTTTACAATAAGGATCAAAGATCCTCGCAGGGTTAAAGGAAATATCCAATTAAGAAAGCGCGCCTTTCAGTGCATTCAAGCCGGATCCTCGCAAAGTGTGGCTGGAGACACTGCTTCAGCTTACGCGACACAGCTACACCACCAACCCCCCACCCACTGCCGCCCCATCCACCAAATAACAAGCCGTCCGAGCGACCGCTGCCACGTACAAAGGAGCAACTACTCTTTGCTACACGGTTAGCCTTGCTGCCCTGGTCTTATTAAGACTTCTATAAGAGGGATTCTCCTCTTTGACTTGGGTGAAGAGGCTGTTTAATACACACACACACACACACACATACACACATGGCAAATTAGTGGGGGAAATAGCATTGTGCCTTTCATGAAACAGGGACGGGGGGCAGCAACCAAGGGTTTTAGGGCTGCGGGGAAAGATGATTGCCTGTGATGTGTCCCAGGTTGTAATCCTCGGACAAGAGATTGTGTGTTTCTTTTCAGCCAGCAGAGGGGCTCTGGCTGGGGAAAGGCGCTGGGCTTAATTAGACTTGTCTGGGGAAGAGATGGGCTTTAGGTGTAGCTAATTAAGATCATAGCTGTGGCTGAAATGGCTTAAACTGCACAGCAATACCAGTCAGGTCCCAGAGGAGCAGAACAATGCCAGGGAGACGCCATCTCCCGCTCCCTCTGCACCCTGCGAATGCATATATTGGCGATTAGGGCAAGGGCAGTTTCAAAGGAGACTTCCAGGGAGGGCGAGAGCACTTTACGTACGTTTTCCCTTACATTTGCGCAACTTAATGGAGCGTGAAGGGCAATCGAGAGGCTCAATAATTGATAATGATTCGACTGCAACTCACACGGACCCGTCTCGGCGTACAGTAGGTCAACGGCCGAATCTCTGCCAGCCTGTGTGCTCGCGCCCGGACCCGTTAGTGCCAGAGACACTTGACAATAAGAGTGGAACTGAATCAAACTGGAGCCCTCTTGTGTCTTCTGGCGGGCAAAATGGTTGGAGGCCAAACAGCCGTTCTCATAATCCGCGCTATTGACAGGCTGCGCTCTGTTCTCCGCCTGATCTGTTTGGTCTGTCAAGTTAAGGGAGGCCCTCTAGTGCTTGTGGGAACCAAATCTATAAACAAACCCTCCACCCATCGGCGAGCCTTCCCTACGCATTGTCCTCGGCCTGACACTTTCTCGCCTCCTTCGACGACGGGACGCGTTATTTAATTGCCCCTTGCAATTAAAAAAATCTCTTTGTGTGTGTGTGTGTGTTCCGTATGGGTTGACGGATTATATTTCCCGCACGCTGCAATAAAGTTTTCGGCTCGCTTCATATTGTGAGACCTGAATAAAGGTGTGAGTGAATAAAGCAGTGGGGAAATACATCAGATATTTCCCCTGGAGCTTTTGGCTCCTTTCATCACCGCATTCATCTTTGTTCAGTGCAGACCTTTCTAGCTGTGACTTTGTTACATTTCGGCATTTCCTCTCCCGTTCATTTCGGCTGCGGGGTGAAAAGGGGGGGAGCCACCCCTCTAAGTGTAGTCACATAGCTGCGATAACCAGCCTCCCTCGCTCTGTCTCGCTCTCTTTCTCTCCCTCGCGCCCCTCTGACCAGCCGTCACCTTTAAATCTGCCTTTTCATATTCCTCTCAAAGCGTCTTGTCCGTAGAAAAGGCTCCCGGCAAACCGGATCCCTGGACAAACAAGAGCTGCGGAGAAAGAGGGAGATGGGAGACGCATTGGAGGCAAATTACTTAACCAGTGTGAGGAATAAAAATTCGTCCTCCTTCCCTTTGTCTCTCGCTTTGCAGGTTTCAATGTCACAGGAAATTTAGTGGGTTTAAAATTGTCAAGAAAAAAAAGTCAGTAATCACTTTTTACCTCAATTTCACTTGTGCTCACATATATCTACAAAAGCAATGCTTTGAAAATCTGTATAGAATGCAAACGGCAAATCCACACGGTCCTTCCACCTGGGTGGCTGCCCAGTCACGGGGGCCGTGAGAGAGCACCGGCCCCCCGCTTGACCGACAGCCCTGCGACGGGCGACGACAGCCCCCCCGGCTCCTCACCCGTGAAGAGCTTGAGGCCCGGCAGCACCACACACCGCATCTGCCACCGCCGCTGAAAGAGGAAATATTCAAATGGTAATCGGAAGGCCGTGAATCATAAGCCCAAGGTAAGCTATGTAATGCTGGTAAGACAGTGAGTAGCGCTTTATTGGTTGAAGAGGGAAAATCCTTTTTGCCATTCAGGAGAAGAATCGCAACAGTAATACCATTAGCTTGCACCCTGGATCGCCAAAACGCCATTTAATTGCCAATAGCAGCCCATTGTTTGGAGCGGGCGAATTTAGGCTTTGCGCTGATACGTGTGAGGGTGAGAGGGGGCAGAGATGGGAGAGTTTATGGAGGAGGAGGAGGAGGGGGTTCATAGTGTAAGATGTCTGAAGAATGATGGCCCCTCACAATCACACACAAGCGAGCGACGCCTAACTAAAGCTCCGCAGTAACTAGCTTAACTAAAGTCTTTAGGGAAAGTAAATTCGGACAAACTCCTCTCTCCTTAATACCTGATTTGTTCAACAACATGATTTGGGGCGCGTCTATTCAAGACCCTTTTGGGCCAAGCCGAGGTCTTAAGGCTCAAGGCTTGTACCTCGCGGTTATTGTGGGCTGTTTAGGGTTTGTCTCAAATCTCCTTGTGCGGGTGTGTGGACGCTCCTAATGCTGGCTAATGGGCTTCGGCGGAGTAACAGTCTCCCGGCTCCCATTGAGGACCCCATGGAAAGCAGCATAAGCTTTGTCGAATAAAGGCTCTGGCCAGACCTTTTCTTTTGGAGGTTTTTTTTTTTTTTTTATTATCAGGCCACCCTCCATCACCCCCATTTTCACCCCAAATCTGCTGTCCATTTTCCTTTGGATCTTCTGTCCCCGGCGACCTCCCTCCAACCTGACCAACACCAGCACCCCTCTTTGGGAGCGAGAGCCCAAACCCATCAGCATTGTCATTACGCCCCCTCCTCCCCTCGAAAGCTGCCACAGTCCAAGACATTGGCCTCCACCCCCAGCCTTGTCTAATACCGCCGATGCTGACCCTGACAGCCATGTCCCGGGGAGGGCTAAATTGAATGTGAAATGCATGGTGGGTCCTCGCAGACTCCATTGTGCGGAGGGGGAGTCTGGGAGGCGAGCAGCGTCACTGCTCCTCACTGCTGATTGAGTTTGACAGCACGACGGGAGGAGGCAAGAAAAACGTTCTCTTGCTCTTATTCAAAACTGAAAGAGGGCCTTTTTCAGTCCTCCCTGCTCGCTCTGCCTTCCCTCCTTTCCCTCCATCCTTCTCGCCCCTCTGCTTATTTTCACCCGGCGATGAAACAGGCCCGCCGCTCTCCCCGGACCACTAGCTCACCCTCTCTACGTGTCACCGAACTCATCTGCAGAACGACAACAGGGGAGTTACAAGTCGAGGTGCTATGATTATGTCGATGCCGCCACCGTGGGTCGACCCCGCTCACCTGCTCCGGGACCTGTGAACTCTTCGCGTCGCCCCGGCTGTCTGTGTTTTTTGCCATTTGCAAATTTTCAGGCGCACAAACACGCATGCAGGTGTGCGTCTCTGTGTGCGTGTCCCCTTCAGTACATTATGGAAAGCGCTACTCAGCCCGTTCCGCACGGCGTCAGGCAGCACCACCTCTCCCTTGGATGCAGCAAACCCCTCATTTAATGCAAATGACAGTCATCTAGAATCCACTGCATCTCTCACCGTTGCACATTGCCTAATCAATGTGAAGTGCTGTGTAAAAAAATACATTGCCTCCCTGTAATAGTTGTTTTTGACCGAGTCAAGTGCAGCTCCTAGAATTAATCCCAACCTGAGATTCAATTATGGGCGCCTGGCTAAGCAGAAGAGGGATAGCACCAGCACCGCGGCGGGGTGAGGGGACTGTGATTGCGGCGGAGCTCCTCTGTAGGTTCGTGTATCTGTGTGAAGTCTACGTATGCGTGAACATTCCCCTTCTCTGACCTGTGGGCGAGCTATATGTAATGTGCTGTTGGTTCTCGGCCCTCACAGGCTTCAATCTGGGGCAAAAGTTCCTCTCCGTCTCTTGCCTCTGCGTCATTTGGAGGCAGTTCACGTCGGCCTCCCCCCTGGCCATGCTCTGAGTAGCAAAGGGAGATGTGGAAAATTGGCTGGTGGAAATTCAGAGTCGCGAAACCTCATTGTCACCTTTTTCTAATGAGTTCCCCGATCATCAGATGTGTTTTCTCGGTTCTGACATTGCCCGGGAAAGGAGGAGGCTTGCGGGGGGAAAGCGAAACGGGAGCAACACTGTGACTTCATCAATGTGCATGAAAGTCAGGCTTCCGGAAATTCATTTCTGCTGCCTGTGCCAGATAAGCATGTTTCAGGTCAGCGTTTGCGCGTTGTGTTTTGGAGCAGACGCCGTGTTCATTATGAGGTGTCAGAGTGGCTCTTATAATTTTCATTTGGCAATTGCATACTGTTGTTTTGGGATCCATCAACACCTCAATTGTGTATAACGACCAATTTGAAGATATTAGATTAGCCCATCCCGCACCCACCTCCCCGTAACACACAGGTGGGAATTTAATTCAGGAGCACAAGAGTAAGTGTTAAATTTCTGTACATCTTAGCATTAAAGTCGGTCTAAAATATCTGATCGCAGCAGACGGAATGCACATAAAAAGTATTCGCAGTGTTTACTATACGCTAAAAGTTGATCTTCCATCCAGCCCAAGGACACTGCTGCTGTCTCCCATCCTCCCCCTCCTCTACCCTTCCCGACAGTGGGCCAATGACAACATAAACACAGAAAAGGCAATTTAGCTGCCTCTTTTAGAACTACTTTGAAAATAAAGGAATTTTAATTATGAACACAATGAAAAAGAAAAAAGGACTAAAAAGGGAGAAAACATTCACGCACAGTAAACAAAGCTGAAACAATTATCTTCTGGTGACCAGTCGGTGTTTTTAGAACAGTCATTTTAATCTTTTATTTACTGCAAAGAGAGAGAGGGGGGACGAGAGAGCAAGAGACAGGCAGGAGAGGGTAAGAGAGGGAGAGAGAGGAGGAGGAGGAGGAGGGGGGGGGCGGTGGAGTGATAGGAGAGAGGGAAGAGGGGGGGTGGGGGAGGCTAGGGTGAAAGAGAGCGAGATAATATGCATATATTTTAAATATCCCCACCCTCGCAATCAAAAGATGCATTTTTTTATTTATTAGTGAGACAATTTTGCCTCACACTCGGGTGGAGGAGGGGGAAGTTTGTCATTTGTCGTTGGAAAATTACTCCCCCCCCCATCCTCAAAAGACAACATTGCATTTCCCATTCATCGCTGAGAGAGAACGGAGTGACATTGGGAGTTTCCTCTGGTGGGATAAAGCCAACCAACAACAACAACAACACAATGCGCTGTGATGACGGCCGCATAATTGAACCCAGAAGGAGCCTTTTGTCGGCCGCAGTCGCCGAGCGGCACGCGGGTTCTAATAGTCAGGTGATTGACATTCAGATGACCTGGCACTAACATTACTTTTTTTTACCAATTTCAGATGTGAAACGCCTCAGACGTGCAGCGAATATCAGGCGCCGCACTGCTGATTGAATTGATGAGTGGAGTGGAGGGGAGGGAAGAAAAAAAAAATCCTGCTTGGTGCATTGGATGTGCCCGGGTAATTGGAAAAGAAGCTTTCCAGTGGGACGCCGGTGTAAGTGAAATATAATTAATCTATCACATCTTTTGCAAATGAGCCATTGACACCTTGCCTTTGATGTGGATGTGTCGGCCGTGTCTGGTCGCCGGGCTCCTCAGATACAAACATTCCCTCCACCGGATGCTGTTATCCTCTATTGAGTGACACTGATGCTTTATGTGGGATTGGCCGAGATAGCAAGGCAAAAGCTACAAATCTCCATTTGCAATGAGGAGAAAATTCCATAGGATTAATTTTCTGTATAAGACCCCTGCCCAGGCCCCCCCTCCGCCCCCCCGCCAGTCCCCCTGCCCCATCCACAACTTCAGCTGTGCAGCCTGGTGTTAAAAGACCCAGAGGAATACTGTCTTTGTCATCCTGTCGTTTGGGGCCGAAGAATAAGAGAAGTTTTAATCCCCATTGTCCACGAGTCTGGGGGGGGTCGGTGGCTGTAAGATGATCCAACCGGCCACACTAATCCCTCCATACCACTTTCGCCTTCACATCAAAAACACCCCCACCCTCCCACAAAGCGGCGGTCTTGTGCGTTGGACCCCAATGTGCAAATTCTAAAGAGGAAAATGGAGCAAAGAAAAAGTTGCAACAACAGAGCAGAATAGACTTAAAGACAGTCGCACAGAAGATAGGGCGAGCTCCCGGGCGAGGGTGGGGCCGCGGTGGGCTCCCCCCCTTTTTTTATTTTTTTTTGCCGTCGGAACACACGCTCCCTCCGCTGCCTGCCACTCTCCCCCTCAGGTCGGGCCCTGATGCTGCTGCTGCGGTTGCTCTTTTGTGGGTCTCCCTGGCAACCGAAGTGTTTCCAGAATACTCTGTAGTTTTTTTTTCTATTTTCTAGAAAGACGGCGAGTCGGGGGGAAGGGGGACAGGTGCCACTCAGCCGAATGCACATGGGCTTACCGTGGGTACACAAATACCGACTGTGATACACCATATTGTTTCTTTCTAAATCCCGCTGGATTAGCCGGTAAAACAAAAAAGGCAGTCAAATGTGAACAACTGAGGAAAAAAAACTGGATTCTAGTCGCCACTGACTCTTTTTGATGCTGGATCAAAAGTGATTTTTCAGTCCTGATCAGGAAAATGTGGATGTGACTCCCCGGCCTTGTGTGTCTACCTTTGTCACCAGACTGGAGTCATCCTCTCATCGGCCGTTTTTTTCTTTTTTTTTTTTTTCTTGCTCGCGTTTTCCACAGATGACTCGTTTGATCCACGTCTAGAAAAACATTTCATCATAAACCCTCAACTTGAAAGATGTGTTGCGCAGGCATCTGATAAGGAGCCACCGCCGCGATTGTGACGCTGATGAGACTTGAATGTGAAATGAGACGTCTTGATGAGGCGGCGTTTGCTCCGTCGTGGCGAGGCGGGGACGAGGAGAGCGGCGGCCGGGCCGGACTCACACACACAAACACACACACACACACACCGTGGAGCGACTCTGATGAAGTTCGCTGTAATAGAGAGTGTGAGGAGTCAGGGTGGGGGCAGGGAGAGAAGACACAGGGGGGTGGTGTGTGTCTGTGTGTGAGGGAGGCAGGAGACAGCCGTTTAAAATTCTGTTTCCTGCAAGTGAGGAGGCTAATCCTGCCCCCATAATTCCCTGCAGCCAAAGCACCCCTCCTTCCTCAACATCACCACTCCCTTTTTCTCTATCTTGCTCTCCCTCTATCTTGCTCATTCTCCCTCTCTCTTAGTGCACACTCCGTGAGTGACAGCACAATGCCCAGGCCCTCGCACGCTTATCTAACTGTAGCAGATGGTCGACTTGGATCAATGCACACACGCCACGATCAATGGCTGCGATAAAGAGCGGCGGGGATGGTACCTTCTCCCTCGCTCCCCTCTCTCTTTCTATCTGCCTCCCCTCATGCCCAGCCCGCTGCCCCCTGCCCAATTGTTTCTCCCCCGACGCCGCGTTCATCTGCATCTGCGCTGGCACCTTCCCGGCGGCGGCGGCGGGCTCCTCGGGGCCGGTGCCGGGGTCCCGCTGGTGGCAGGGAGGGAGGTAGGGAGGTGGGGGGGGGCTGACGTGCCGGCGTGCCGCATCGGTCCGCCTCCCCCCGGCCCACCGCTCCCCGAGAGGACTCTGAGCCCTCTTTCTATCAGGCTTATCATGAGATCACTGC
>CAESWR010000487.1:204969-228690 GCA_903171835.1 Mullus surmuletus | reverse complement strand
GGATTTAGATGTAGAGTGAACATACTTGATAGCATCTATTAATATGCTTTCAACTTCTCGTTCAAGCACCAAAGATGTCAAAACAAACCAGAGGTGCCTCCCTAAGCCTATGGTCGCATTCACATAGAGCCTCTTTTATATTATGTTTTGGTTTTTTGTCCACAGTGCATTTTCTTCATTGCTGTTCCTGCGACTAAGTGCCCTGTAAATGACTGGTTGTGATTGGAGGCCTGTGATTAAGGCAGTGGGCTGATGCAGAAGGCCCCACCCACCCTTGCAGGCCCCACCCACCCTTGCAGTGCGTGGTCTACACCTGCTCATTGCTTACTATTGTTTGATGAATTAGTTCTATATAAAACCGAATTAGGCAAAGCTATAATGAGTGGAGGAGCAGCAGCAATAGTGATAGGATCCATAAAAGCTACGGTGAAGGTACCTGAAAGGCCGATCTCCAAAGCGTAGTCAATGTGATCAACGCACAGATGCTCGACCAGCAGCAGGAAGATGGAGAAGGCATTCTTGGGCAGGTCAGCGGGATCTGACAGCTGTAAAAGACAAGACATGTTTCAATACTCTTGGTTCAGGGGGTGTTTTAATCCAAAACTAAATCCCAAACATTCATTGTGTGTTTATGCTGCCATAAAGACACAATGAACTCACCCTGTGGCATCTCTCGAAGGCATGCCGTGTTTCCTGGAGCAGGTTGACCACCAACTCTGGGGACAGGAAGGTCTCCCCATGGGTGTCAATGCTGGGTCCCAGGGGGAGGTTGGTGCGCTGTCTGATTCGCTCCTTCAGCTCCTGGATGCTGTAGAAGCACAGGTGAGAAATATTGTATCACATCACATTGTACCTCAGCGCGGAATGGGCCACACATAAAACAATCGATCCAAACAGAAGGTCAAGTCTGACCTGCCGGTGCCAATTGGACGTTTTTGGTGGTTCTTGGAGTCGTAGTAGCGCTGCAGGATCATTGCGCCTCGAGTGCGCAGGTAGTCCTTCTCCATGTCAATGTAGCTCTCCAGGTAGAAGGAGAAGATGCTTTTGATGAGCTTAGACAGGAAGGTGTGCTTGTCTGAGCCCAGGTTGAACTCCGTCAGCTTGGTGGCCAACGCCGTCGTCCTGCAGACGTCCAAAGACGCAGAGTTGAATATCGGCGTGTGCGCAGGGGGAGGGGAACCAAGGAGAACATGTTTACCTGCTGTAAAGGTCATAGAGGTTCCTGAGGTACTGCTCCACGTCGGAGTGTCGAGTCTCATCCAGTTTTTCCTTCACATGTGCCTGCGGGTACAAAATTACACAGATGCTGAAGAAAAAAACCCTCTCTGATGCCTCTAAATAACACACTGGAAACGGAAATACCTGCAGTTTGTTTTCGAAGATGTTCTGGATCAGTTTGGCCATGACGGTCTCTGGGCTGCTGAAGACCTCACCCACCTGCTTGTTGACCCTCTGGCATAGGACCGCCGTGTCCTCAAACACGTCATTCCTCATGTAGGCACCCTGGGGAGCAGAGCCGGGGGTCAGAGAGAAGGGTGCCACTGGCCCACGCGTGAGGAAAACACCAAGAGAAACTCACTTACTTCCTGACACTGCTTGATGTACACGTCCACACAGTGTGCGTAGCCCTTTAAGAGACAGAGACAATGTTAGTTTTTTGGTGTTTCTTCAAAAAGAAAGTGCAGATTTGAAAACAGAAAGTTGTATGTCACTAGCAACACAAAAGAATCAAAATTTTCAAGTCACCTTGAAATGTAACAAAACTGCTGCCACCTCCCGCATACGTCCAATCTCACCCCTTCGCTGGGCAGCAGTGAATTCCTGGATCAACTGCCGCTCCAGGTCATGGTATTTACCTAGAAACAAAAAAACAAAACACTCCTCAGAAATACCGTGTCTTGCGTGCAACTTTATTTGTAAAAGTTGATCGTTTGAAGCAGATTAGTGCAGATGACGTTGCAAACTCACTTGCGATTTTGGCTTTGACATCTGCAAATCTGTGGAAACACATAATTAAAACCGTCAGCGGGACAACCACTAATTACATCCCACGACAAACTCCGCCGGCGGATGCTTTATTTCCACCAACCCATTAAAAAACATGGAGAGTCGAACGCCTAAGCGCTTAGAATTCTTCAATGGATTTACACCGTGAGGAAGAGTCTACAGCGCTAATACGCCGCCTCCCCCCTTGTTTGACAGTGCTCCTTGTCTAAAGCTGCCTCCAGGATGCCTGACTCACCTGTCGAACGGCAGCTCCTGGGCAATGAGATGCAGCTTCTGAATGATATCGGCAGCCTCCTTGATCTGAAGGGGAGGGGGAGAGTGAGAGAGAGATGTGAGAGAGAGCGAGCACAACAGGACTAGGAGGGGTGGACATCCTGAAAAGAAGTGGGCAGGCCCCCGGCAGTGTCTCCACTTGTGGGGGGATCATCATCTTAAAGCAGCCATCCTCCACCTCCCTGTGTTGAACAGGGAGCTGATAACAGAGGGGCTGCGCTCACCTGGGCAGCGGCGGCGGCGGCGGCAGCAGCAGCAGCGGCGGTCCTGACTTAGCAGCACATCCAGCTCTTTATTGCCATGCCTTTTCTGAATGGGCTGTAATCCTACAGGAGTCGAAATCGCCTTCAATAATCTGTCCGGCCAGGGATATCTGTCTAAAAAAAAAAAAGCAGGGGGGGGGCTCCCGAAAACCAGCCCAACCCCCCCCCTCGCCCCGCCTGACATACACGCTGGCTGAAAGAGCCCCAGACCCACGAAAGGCCCGCCGTCTGCAACTCCTCTGTTCCCGCAGATGCCTGCCTCAGCTAACATCATTACTCTGCTCCCGTGAGGAGGATCTAGCCTTTCTGCTCGGCGAAGGTTTTCTAAGTATCTGTCCCCCAGCTAAGATTAGCTAAATCCCATGTAAGTAATGTAGCCGTCTCCCTGCAGTCAGGGTTTAGCAGCACTTGTCTCCACGCTGGCGGCCCAGCCCTCCCTTTCAGAAGGATTAGCAAAGCCATCCCCCTCCAGCTATTCACTTGCAACTTTCCTCTTTCCCCCTCGTCTGGAGGTATGCTCAGGAAAAGGAATCTGGCCAGATATTTCTACGCGCCTTTTCCGGAAAAAACGTCTCCATCTGCGTCGCCCGTCTCTGGGATTGACCCCGCGACTCACTGCTCCACATCCACTAATGACGCTGCCACTAACAGGAATTAATCTAAACCATCCGAATCGCTCCACAACAAAACTGCCACGTCCAACTTTCAAAGGGGCATTTGTCTGACACCGACGAGGCCACCGTGTCAGCACCAAACACTGCGGTGTGCATTTCGCCCCATATCGCATTCCCAACGCGTGCCATCACGCCGCCAGCTCGCTGCTGCTGCAAAACCCGCCCAAATTCACTGAAATGCAATTAGAGTTGACATGAGCATGTTGACACCCATGCTAGTCAATCAGGCAGCCATTGTCAGACCGCAAATGACAGTTTATTAATCCAAATTAGCCGAGGGATCCAACTAAAGGGATAAACTTGACAAATTAATATGGATGGTTTACTTCATAATCCCATTCATTCTCACCTCCAGCAAAATCACAGCAGGGGTCTTTGTCTGTGGTCTTACACATACGCACACAAACACACACACATGCAGTACACCCACCTCCACCAAATGGGAAGCACATGTGCAGCGCGCTCACCTTGTCTGGGTTGTTGAAGACGTCACTGCGCAGATCTCCATCCAAGAACTCGTTGAAGTAGGTCATGAGACGCTGGGCTTCAACCGCCCTCTGCCGGGGCGTGTTCACGCCCTCCAGCTGGTCACCAAGGTGACACACCTTGGTTGCCACGTAGCTGATGTGCTCGTCCAGCTCCTGGAAATGTTGGAAGGCCACCTGGAATGGTGAAGAACATGGGGAGAATCAGAAGTGATTTGATCCATGAATAATCCTTGGGTACTTAAGGGCGTTTGTGTGTGTGAGGTTTAACCCATCAACGTACCTGGTTGCTCCTCTGCAGGTCTTGCACTTTGTGGGCGAATTCCTTGGCCTCGCGATGACACTGGTGCTCCAGCTTCTCCACCCGCCTCTGAATCTTCTCATCCAGTTGCTTCAGTTCTTCTATATGGTTCTCAAACTCTTCCAACAACCTATCATATGGGGCAGAGAAGGTTTGAAGATGGGGAACTTCACTGGTTTCAAAATAAAAACCATTCAAAAATCGGGACATGTAAATACACATGCAAAAAAAAAAAAAAGGAAAAAAAGCTGTTAGTCTGGAAAAATAATTGGCTGCCGCAAGGTTAAATCTGTCCCACTGACCTCACACTTCCACAGTGGTTAATAGTCACAGAATAGCGGCAGATGCTTAATTCCTGGGTCCCCAGACTTAAGAAGCTCTGAAAACTAGCAGCTTCGTCAGCTGCATTTTTAAGTGCCATCAGGACTGCAGAGCAAATGTTCTAAGTCAGCAGCACATTTCACAGAGTAGGAAACATCCCAAAATGATGAGTGTATAATCTCTTGACTAATTCCCTCAGCAATGGCTACAGCTTAAAGACATCTCCCAGCCTTTCCCAATAGACACTCATTCCCAGGCTGGTGACTCAAAGTATGGTGGCCTCCAAAGATATGTTGTCTCTGACTCCTCGCTAAGAGCTTCCAAGGAGGTGGTGGCAACAGTTTTGTGGCGGAAGTAGATAAGGCAGCATGGATCTACTGTACAGTTAAAACTGTTGTGGATTTCCCCCCCCTCCCCCGAGAAATAGCTAGCTTCCCGCGTGTAAATATATCAACAAGCACTGAAAATACCATGATAAGAATAATTTTTACATGCAGTATTTATTTCCTGTTTTTTCCTCAAAGCATCCAAATAACCTAAACGAGAATGACGTGAGGTTTGGACAACTTTATTACACACAGAGATTATTCACAAAGCTAATATTGACATTTAAAAGTTACTGTGTTACCAAATCCACCAGCAATCCCGACTCAAAGCAATCAACGGCCGCTATAATAATTTAGTCCCTTTCAAAACATTTTTTTTTAAGTATTATTTGTCAAAATAAAGAGAAAATGTCTCAAAGTCACTTTAAATTATGAGGACATAAAAACTGCACTGCACCATCAGAGAAATTGGTGTGTATAAAGCCATGACTTTCAACTTCATTGATCCAATATTCAAAAATAGATATAATATGTCAATGCTATCAATCAAACTAATCTTTTAATATAGTTTATTTGAGTCTCTTTGAAGGCACATGGTAGTGTTCTAGTAAGTCTCAGACTAGGTCCAAAAATTGACATCACACAAAGGTCACACAAGTTCCTGGATCATTTACACACTACTCTGTATTACTGTGAGTATCAGTGTATGGCAAAAAATAGGCTTGTCACTATAAAATAGGGGATTCCTAAACCAGAAATGAAAAGCAAAGTGAATATCAATGTGTTTCAGTGTGTGTATCATTGACTGACAGGTGTTTTCTGAGTAAGAGAAAACAAAACAGCGAACAGGAGCCACGGTCGGTGACTCCAGATGGCCATAAAGCTGAACATCAGCTGATCAGTAGCTCTTTACCGGACTGCTTAGTTTCACCTGATCAATGAAACCTGTGTGCTGTGTAAGTGACCTCAGGTACCTTTTGGGGTCAAACGCCTCAGCTCCTCCCTTGGATCCTCCTCCAGGAGTTCTCCACGCCAGCCTCTCAATGTACTCATCTGCATCAAAGGGCTCCTGATGAGGAGGAAAACAATGAAAGAAGCAAACAACGACTTAAAAACAAATACATCCTGATGTGCTGCAAGAGCAGACGTGTTGAAAGCCAACATCCTGCAGACGTCACACAGTGTTTGCATCACTGCACACAAGCCTCAGAGCTGCTATTGACTCTGTTTCACCACAGACTCGTGTATAAACACACTGCTGCACCTGTGTTTTTGACTCCCTGCTCTCAGATCAATAACAGCAGCAGCGTTGAGGACAGCTAGCTCACAGCTAGCCTGTCAGCTAGCAGCTCTGCGTCGCTTTACCTCGAACAGCTGTGCGGTGGTCGCCATGTTCCAACTTCCGGCTGCGACGCAGCGACACAGAAATCACACGACGTTGCTCCCGGTCGCCAAAGCCCCCGACCTCCACATGGACGTGCTGCTTTGCTAGTTTTTTGCCCTTTGTTGACAGCTAGCTGGTTAGCAGCCCCGCTTCCTGTAGGGTGGAGGCGGTGGAAGTGGAGCGCGCTGCTGCGCATGCGCGCTTGTCAGCTGACCACGGTCTGTTGTCACATGAGGCGGAACCAGGAAGTGCAGCCGCTGGAGACGTTCGCGCCGCTGCCGTTGCAGTAAATGTGCGCCAAAATGCGAATATTACCGGTTTATAAGTTGGGGAATCGTCTGTAAATTTTTTAAACGCACAAATGAGCTTCCGTGCTTTATGGATTATTTCCCATGAGAAGGGACAGAATGTGTCTGTCCGCTTTGCACGGTCTGTAACTCATTTCTTCTCTTATTTTGAAATTATCGTGCTTTTTAAACATGTTAGTGATTTATTCTAATGCCTGTTGTTTATGATGATGTGTCTCCGCCCACAGGAAGTTCTCCACCGTGGAGCACCGTGCAAAGCTCCTGGCAGGCCCCTCATATGTAGCAGTTCCAGAGGAGAACACGCTGGTGCAGCTCCTCCTCACCGAGCTGGGGCTCTCAGATCCAGACAAGCCCTTTGTGGCCCTCAGAGATGACTGCCTTCACCGTCAGCGCTCGCCGGCTCTGGAGCTGCGCGTGGGCGGTCCTGGGAAGGGGCTCCTCTGGCCGGTGCTGGCCGTCTCTCAGGGGCCGCTCATTCTCGCCTGCCTGTGTTTGGTGGACGCCCCGCCTGAGCCACGGCCGCCTCTGGCCAGCCTGCTGTCCGTCTCTCAGGGCCTCACCTTCCTGGCCGGCCTGCAGACTTTTCTCCTTGGCTCCGGGAGCAAGGTGGACATGGAGGGGCTGAGCTCTCGCCTGGCCATGCTCCCGTCTGTGCTCCTGCAGGTCTGTCCGCTCGGCACGCCGCTGGATGTGCCGCAACCCGGGGCACCCGCCTCCGCCTCCGCCGTGCCGGTTCCTGCTGGGAACCAGAAGCAGCCAGCCTGGAAGACGGGGTCACACCGAGGTCGGGCTGTGGTAAATGTAGCCCTGATAGAAACTGTGCGCTCCATACAGTACGGGAACAGCAGCCGGCAGGACCTGTGGGACGTTTACGGCACAGTGACGTGCAAAGTGAGTCTACGTCACACAGCAGGGCATGCAGCTCTTTATCCTTGTACTATTATCCTCCTTTTCCCGTGTGCCAACAGTGTGAAGTGGAGGGGGTGCTCCCAAACGTGATGGTGACCCTCACTCTGCCACCCAATGGCTCCCCGCTGCAGGACATCCTGGTCCACCCCTGTGTCACCTCTCTGGACTCCAGCATGTTGACGGCCAGCAGCGTGGATAACTGCGACGGCTCGGCGTTCTCCGGCCCGTACAAATTCCCCTTCTCTCCTCCGCTGGAGCCGTTCAGACTCTGCAGCTACACATCTCAGGTACAAAGCGCTCAGCAAAGAGACTTCTCTTCCCATTCAGTCTTTCTCCTCTAATTCTGAGCTTCTCGTCAGGTACCTGTCCCTCCCATCCTCGGGTCCTACCAGCTGAAAGAGGAGGGAAACCAACTGCGCATGTCAGTCAACCTCAAGCTTCACGAGAGTGTGAGGAATAGCTTTGAGTACTGTGAAGCACGCCTGCCCTTCTTTAACAGGTAAATACACATGTCTGTGACACAATACACACATCTGTGAGTGTTTTCTGATGACATCATCAATGCTTTGTTACAACTTATAAAGATGCTGTCTCATTAAAGTTAATTGAATGACTACCATAAATGCAGCTGTGAAGCTGTGTTGCTCCATACACCTCAAACAAGTTGCAAAAAATATAAAACTGCCACATCTGATTTCACTTGATGCTCTCAAAATTCTTTTAAAAGACTTGGAGGCAAGTATATTTAGCAGGAGATGTTTTGGTTGTTTGATTTTGTTTCTTTAATTATGATGTCATTTTTCATCTGATTTGATTGTTTAATTAATTGATTAATTTAATTAATCAAATCGATGTGTCCCAATCCGTAACTGTTCTGCAGTTTGGTCAGGACCCTCAAGGTTAAATAAATCAAAAACAGTTTCTGGGCAATTTGGGTGATAAATCTAATTTAGAAAATGATCAAATGTATGTTATCACCGTTGTCAAATCTGCTGCTTTTTGCTAAAACATTTAATTGGTGGTGTCATGAATCACTCAAATTATGACTTAAAAATAATCGTATTTATATTCGCACTTATTTGAATCTCTTTCTTTCTGTTGTTGTTGCAGTAACAAACCTCCTTGTCACTCTTTGCTTTCCTGCAGGAACCAGATGGGTGTTGTGGATGTGAAGGTGAGCTCTGGACAACTGGATGTCTCCAAGGAGAAGAACCTGCTGGTCTGGGTCCTCGGTGAGCGCGTTTCCTCCAGAGAATTCTTGCAAAGGTTTGCTTATTACCGCAGTTGAATAAGTGAAAACTAATGACTTAGCTTTCTTTTTCCCCATTCAGGGCAGAAATTCCCCAAATCTCGTGAAGTCACAATGGAAGGCAGGATCAGCTTCTCCGGGCCGTCACCTGGACCTGCTGACCCTCTTTGTATGGGTCTCACAGCTTACATCAAAGTAGGTTCATATAAATGGTGATAATCAGCAGTATGTCAAAGTAAAACCTCTTTTAATGAACTTTGATAAGACGATACAAGTGATTAAGAGTTTGATAATTGTCTTCACAGTTGTATTTCAAAGTGCCTGACATGACGCTGTCCGGATGCTGTGCGGATCAGCACTCGGTGCACGTTTTTTCCTCTGCCAAGCCACGTATTGTAACATGTACGTTTACTGTATCTTTAAGGGGAATTTTACCTGTGTATGTCTTTTTTGAGACTAAACGTGGTTTCTTTGTTCTGTCTGCAGCCCGGGAGCTTCAATCCAAAGACTATTTTATATGGAATTCCACAGGTTCTGCCCCGGTGTCCTCTGGGCAGATGATGCTGTAGCATGGACACATTGTGAAGAGCCGCAAATGACTGAAGACTGAATGACAATGATTTCTATTGTCATTGTAGAGCTCACAACATGACAAGAATTCAATTCCACTTCCAGCCGTTTCAAGGATTTTGTCAATGAAGCAACGCCTGATGGGAAGGTCGTTGTCTTGGCCCCAGCGTGTGTATCACTTAAGCGATGTTGATTTAAAAATTTGACTGGCAGAAGTATTGGTTTTGTTCTGTGGTTACTTTTGGAAACCTGCCATTGCGGTTCTCGCTATTATCCCCCAACTTGGTACCCTCCCTTCAGATTTACCCCGCTGCCGACACAAGGGCCACCCCTCGCTCTGACAGTCCCACTTCAGTGACTCTCCATCAGCCGGATAATTAGCAGCTGGGGCCTTGTCATCAGCTGTTGTGGCTCTGGAGGAGAGGGGCCGGCCCCCGGGCTGTGAAAGGACCCGCTGCTCCGGCCAGTGACTTGGCTACAAAAGGTTACTCTTTATAGCTGGCAGGAGTCCTTGCCCCCTCCTCCCCACCCCTTTTGACCCCCACATCCCCGCCTTGTCAACTAGTGAGTGATTCAAACACACAGCCTCTCCAAGCAGACTGTGAATGAGCGCTGACCCTTTGGCCCTCAGAGACATTAAAGCAGCCACTTCCATTCAGCCCGCGGGACCGGCCTAATTGGTCAAAGAGTCACAAGGATGGCAGCGGCTGGGCCGCCTCTTGAGGTTACATAGGCGCACTAACTCAATTAATGTAGAATGTTAAGTGTGTGATTTTGATCTTTATTGTTGTAACACGACTGCTAAAGGTTAAACCACTCCTTAATCATCAATACTTAACTAGACGGCTGTTGGGTTTAAGCGTCCGACATCCGTTATGCTCACTGTTTCTTTAAATGATAAAAATGTTATCTTGCAATTTTAATGAAAGTAAAAAAAAAACACGATCTTTGGCCTCTTTTCCGTGGCCTCTGAAAACCATTCATGTGATGATGCAGATGTGGGTTGAGACAACCTGCTTCGTGGAATTCACTCAAAGAGGGGTTTTACCTCACCGTCACATTTCTAATATGAAAGCACCCGCTCCTAAGTTGAAAGAATAACCAGCCAGTGAAGGGTTAAATCTTAGGAGATTGTGCCCCACTATTCCGCAGCAGCCAGACTCCTCTGAGTGCCCTCATTGTCTGTTGTTGGCCTCTTGTGCCCCTTGCTGGTCCAAATGCTACATTCTCACGTGGATTTCCACTCAGAAGGCTGACCATGACCAATCCTCTGTCAATTGGAACCAATTGCTCACACGGCATCCTTCACCTTCTTTTTATGTAGCTGTGCGCGGCGGCAGACACCGAGACCTCTCGGCTCTCCCCCCTCCATGATGATTTGGCTTTAAGGCCCAGTGTGTATGGCTAGCGAACTGGAAAAGGAGAAGTTTTTTTTTTTGTTTTCTTTTTTGAAGAGTCGGGCAGCTCTAAATCTCAGTATCCCAATATGTGGTCAGTCTGGCTCCTCCAGTCTGCGAGTCAACGGCCGCTCTCTGGCAGACTTTGCTTTGTTGATTGAATGGCTCGCTAAGTAGCCGGACTCGTTTTAATGCCTTTCTCTGCTCCATTACCTTCAGCCCATAACTTTTTGAACATCACACGCTGCCGGGTTGTTTAAAATCAGCCATTTATTTCATTGTTTACATGTGCGTCTGGGTTTCAATACAATCACATAAGCCTAAAATCAATATGTGAAAGCAGCATTTTTCAGTAACGTCATATAAGGTGCTCAGATTGAACTTTCAAAAGCTCTAAAATGTTTAAACATAGTGCATTTTTTCCCCTTAAACCTGTGGGAGTTTACTGTGTTTCAGCCCAATAATGACACCCAGTGGTAGATTGCAATAAAGTAAAAATAAGTGAAAGGGATTTCTTGAATGCACAGAAATTATGAGGATATTCTCTAGCAGACCTTCTACGCTGGTTTTAATCCTTGCCCCCCCCACCCACCCACTCCCCCCACAGTATAACAGGGTCCCAGCAGTGTTCATCCAATGCTCCGTCTGTCAGCAGCTGAGGCCTCAGGTGTTCGATGAGGCTCTGTTTCTTCTCGGCCTCTCGATGCTCTGAGAGAGCGCGCTGGAAGAGCGATGGACGCAATTAGCAGTTTCTCATTTGCAGTCTGATTATTCTGCAAGAGCCACAGATTTTTATGGATCCTTTGTGTGAATTTCTCTACTGTTTGCCTCATAAATGTCCTCAAAATTCACTGATCTGAGGCCAAAGTTTTTGAACTACATCTAAAACATTTAGAAATGTTCAATTTCAATATTTAGGCAGAGAAAACCAGCTTCAGAGTCTGTCTTCACAGTAGTCTTTCTCACTCTCACCCACAGAGGGCACCATAAACTCATACAGGGTTGTAACGCAATCTGTATCCTGAACCCGAGCCCGAGAAAAGGTGTCCACGCTGCAAATTAAGGCTGTTATTAGTCAGCTTTTCCTCCTGCCTCTTTTTTTCATTTACATAAAGCATTAATTGAAATGCTTCATCTATTCTGATCCAGGGTTACAAAATGTTCTTACTTGAGCTTATGGCCCCGGATCCCTCCAGCGCCTCTGATCCTCTCTGCCTGACAGCTCCTGGCAGCTCCTGGCCCCACCCAGTCGTCCCTCTGTGCCACAGACTTTGTGTCCTTTTCGTCCATCCTTGACGCTTTTCCATCTAAAAATCTGTCTTTTAAAAGCGTTTGACCCTGAGTCTGATTCCACCGGTCGGCCTCTCCTGCTTCGCACACAATCGGGTGTTTGGTTGTTTCCTCGCAGACCGGTGACTCCAGAAGGCAGCTGGGATCCAGTCTCTCTCCGCTTGCCTCATCCCAGAAGACGTCCCTCTCTGTGGGCCTCCTCACGAGTCTGGCCCTCTGCGCGCCTTCTGTGTCTGGACCTCTGGCTGTAGATCCAATTAGAGTTAATATTCTGTTGGGGTTTGTGTGAAGTTGTTTTTTTACAATGTACTTTGTTTGATTTCATACCATCAAACGCGTCGGCAACCTTACGTCGCATCTGGTCCCGGGCTTTTTTGAGGCGGGCTTGGCGAAGCTGATAAGTGTGTTGAGCAAGAGCTGTCTGGGCTTCCAGAAACCCGCCCTAGAAAGCCCCCCGAAAATAAACGAAACACATCCACATCTACATATACTGCTGGTGATTTATGGTAGAGTACTTTGTGACAGTCAAGGCTGTGGCTTTCCTTTGTGAGTGTGAGTGTGTGCCTAATGGCGGGGGCTTTTCTGTTCCCTGTACCCTGAAAATAGATCCCATTGAGGGCCAGTCATGGCTATAGACCACCCGACTTTCCACTCCACCGGCACTTTAATCAGATCCGCTGGGACAGGAAGGGCCCGCACTCGCAGCAGCTGTCTCTCACTCTCTCTCTCTCTCCCCTTTCCCTTTTCATCCACCCCCCTTCTAGAAAGCACTACTGCACGCTTTAATTTCCCCTCAATATAAAATGAATTATCTAAATTATTGATGTTATAGATGCACTTAAGTTCCCCCATACTTTGTCAAGATGCTTCACCTGAATCATTCTGCCGGTGCCAGCGTGTCCGGTCTGACCGAATGTAGAAAACTGCCGGGCAACCCCATCTCTGCATGTCTTTCCCTACAGGATAAATATAGAATTCATTAATGAGTGTTAAAATGGTACGAGGGTGCCGGAGCAGCCGGGTTTTATTCATCATTATCATTTTTTTTTATTATTATCATTACCATAACAATTTGACCAGCAGTGCTTGCGTGGCCATTTTGAAGGGCCAGTGGCTGCAGTGCCTGAGGAGAGATAATGATGGGATGTCTGGATAACAATCACAGCAAGTCAGGAGCAGTGATGCAAAATTTGTCTTCCCGAGTCCCAGCACTAAAAAAAAAAGAATAAAAATACATATATGGCTTTTGCTGGGCTAACCTGGAGTCTTCGGGGTGGATGAGAATAAATGATGCTTGAATGGTCTGTTTGACTTGCTGGGAGGTTTCCTGGAAAATGTTGTTGTTTTTTTAGCATGCACATGCACACACAAAGCTCACAACACGGCGTGACATGCAAAAAAATCACCATAAAACCACAAACCCGAAAGCGTGGAAAGAGTTATTTCCTGTTTCAGCGGAGGCAAAGCTGTCTTTCTTTGCCCAGGAGGTGCCGATGATTGCGTTGGGGTGACCGGAAGAGCCGGGAGCGTCCACTGTGGTTTGGGCTGGCCGACTGGTGTCCCTTCTCCTTGTGGACTTTGAACTGGTGCCACTTTGTGAGGTCGGGGTCTGGAGCCTGCGGAGCCCATCGTCCCGCTCCCTGACATGCTGAAATAAAAAGTTCCGTCGCCAGCAAGATACAAAAAGTTATATCTTTCTTGAACTTTGCTCTTACCTTTTCAATGTCTTCTCATCTGTCTGAAATCGACCCCATTTTCCCCAGTTGCTCCCACACACACCTGCTCAGTTCTCCCCTGATGGGAAGAAAAATGTTTATCCTAAAGCATCTGCATCTGATGTCAAAGTACAAATGTAATGAACAATTTTGGTTGTGGTTTAAAGACAAGGCTCGCAATCCATTGCTGCCTTCGTACCTGACTCTCTCATTATAATGAGCCTGGTTTCTATGGCAACCCTCCCTACAGGTTATTTTGTAGCTCATAAGTTAATGCTTGAAAGGACCTGTTATTTTCCTGGTGCCCCCTCCTTCCTCAATGGAAAGCCCGGAGGTGTGAAGAGAGAGTTCTACAAATTGTTAACTGGCTGGAGAAAAAAAATGCGTTCAGTAGTCCTCCAGGCTGCAAGGCGCAGACAAACGCTGGCACCGAGGTCGGTGGTAAAAAGCTGTGTGTAAGGTTTGTATGGTTCCTCACACACCTGATGTGTAACCTGCAGTGCATCTTTAATTATTGTTTTATCTTTAATGTCTAAATCATCACTAATTTTTTGTCCACTTTTTTCTTGTTTCATTACGTGCTGGCCTTGCCACACGACCTTCCCTGTTGTTTCCTTTCTCTAAAAGCTATTTAAATCGCAGTGTTAAAGCCGAAACACAAAGTCCTCGTGTGATTAAGGTCTCTAATCACGCTGAAACTGGGCTGCTGCCATCGCTGTCCTCAATTTCTTCCAAGTCATTTATTTTGAAATGTTGAAATGCCACCTGCGCCCATTAAGCTGACACTGTCACCTCAGCAAATGCTTCATTAGAGGTCTCAACACGCCGACTGCATTCCACCAACCATAACAACACTGTGGCGTTACACTCCTGGGAGTGTGTGTGTGTCTGTGTGTGTGAGACGGTGAGGAGAGAGTGATGCAGAAAGGCTGAGGAATTGCTCCACTGACACCCTCATCATCTGTAAAGCACTTCTTGGACTAAAAATTTAATTTTCCACCCATGTTACTTGACTCTAGAAAGTCATTTTGACAAGTGCCTAGCCGTGTTATACTCTGCAGGCAAAATATGTCCCGCGGGCTTTTTGCACTTCCTGGCAGATAGGCATGCATTATTACCACACGGTGTGTATCTGTGAGAGAGGACAATTATAGTTGAAACAATCGCTCTCAATCTACAGTGTGTATGTGAGTGTGTTTGCATGTGTTTCACCAGCGGCTAAGAGCATCACAGAAATGTATTGCATAATATCTTAGAAAGAATTCTGCAAAGTCATTCCTGCTCAATCAATGCAATGCACTCCACATATATTAACATGTCATAGCACTTAGGACAGTTGTTTTTTTTGTTTTATTTTTTTCATGCTATGTTGTTTAACTGCAAGTCCCCAATTTTTTGGTCATGTAGAACATTTTAGTTTGAAAAGAATTAGCATCCTGTAATTTTAATTTAACGTTTGACATTTGTTTTTTTTCATTCTTACTGGATGCGGTTTCTTCAAAAATATGGAATGGCGATGGTGTGTCATGTCAGATAATAACATGTTTGTCTAACTTGGTCTAACTTTACGATGATATCCCTCCACTTGTCTCCTTGTGAGGATTATTCTCCATCTTCCTGTGTGGGCAGGTGGGTGTAGGTAATTCTAAGATGTGAACTTATCCACTATCCTCAAACTCCCAAGCAAAAATACTCTCCTCAAATTTAGCAGAAGCCCTAAATACCCATTTAACTCAATAGGTTTGAGAGCTAAAGTGTGTTGTTTACAGCACATCAATGTACTGATTCAATAAGGCGAACCTGTGAAACTCTGCCAGCGAGATCAGGATTGTGTGCACCCTAAATAACTCAGGAAGCAGCTCCAGTCATGTGTGCATCAGTTGAAATGACAGTATGCTGCTATAAAAGTGGCTTTCAAGTCTTTTATTATAAAAACCCAAAAGAGCCTGTACATTACGCATAGTATAATGGTCATTCTGATATATAATACTTTATATTAAGACATAAAATCAATACATTTAATAATACTTCTCTAAATAAATATCATAAATACATACAAGGTAAAGCCAAACTGGCCCGGCCAGTATTTATATTCACAGAATACACTCCTCAGAGCAGGTCAGAGGCCAGTCAGCTCTTTGTTTGGGTGCGTGCGAGGGACTGAGCGTGGCAAATATCTCAAGAAAGTAAATAACACTTTCCGCCCTTTTAATTTGCAGAATCCATACGTTTCCCTCCTGTGGTGAGGTGCTGGAGATGACGCTGCATCTCCAAAAGGTGTGTGTTCAAAGTTTAGGACAACCCTTCTGTCATCGGGATAGCTTGTCCGTGTGGACCGGGGCGTCCCACCTCCCCTCCTGGGTGTGGAGGGGGGGAACAGGAGCGGACGGGGCTTAAAGACCGGTTAACAGAGGCGTACAGCTGACTTTCGCCACGTCATGCTAAGGGAATCGAGACGGTGCCATTGGCTCGGCTGCGGCTCCGAGTGTGGACGCTGGACTCTGTCAGCTCCTCCCCGTGCTCTTCTGACTTCTTGTCCGCGATGTTGGCCAGGAAGCGCAGCGTGACCGAGTCCCACTCCTCCGGGAGCAGCAGGAGCAAGAAGCCCAGGCAGATGATGCAGGTGGCCGCCAGGCGCACCATGCTGAAGATCACCTCATGTTTCAAAACATCTACGGCTGCAGCGGGGGAAAGAGAGACGGGAACAAAAGAAGGAGGCAGGCATGAGGACCGGGAGTGAGGGTGGGCAGAAACAAAAACAAATGGAGATTAATTACAGAAAGTAAGATAAACCACAGGACACTGCGGCTGTAAAGGATGAGTGAAGCAAATGCGGCTTATCATCAGCACAAGTGAGCCACTTCATCCCCTGTGTCTTTGCGGTCTGGAGCTCTGGGACAGTTTAACATAACCCACTGACCTTCATACAGTCCATCATGGGTAAAGAAAAAAAAAAACTTGTCTGCAGGCATTTAGTGTCGCCTTGGCAACCTGATCCTCCCTCAGCGAGAGGATAGTTGCAGGGTCTGTCGAGGCACACTGATGATTGGGTTTCCAGGACGAGAGAAAGAGACTTGCTGCGTAATCTGTTTGCCACAGTGGTCACAAGTGCTGACCTCTCAGTACAATCATTTTGAGCTTCCGTTGTGATGATCAATTCATAATGATTGGTAGATTGGAAAATTGGAGGCAATACTTGAGCCATGGACAGAAAAAAAAATCTCACCTGCATTTCCTGGCACACTCAACAGTGTTCCTATAGAGATGAGGATGGGGTAGGTCAGCACGACGCCAACATGGACCAGGATGTTGAACACTGAGAAAAATGTAACAGAAATCGAAAAAAAAGACGCCAAAATCCAGAATTAGACACGTTCAGTCTTCTCTCGTCTTATGATTCTAAGACCTCACAAAAGGCATCATGCTAATGATCTAAATGGAGAAGTTTAACATGCTAAAAATCTGCCATTCATCAGGTTACAAACGTAGAATTTGAGCATCCTGATATCAGCCTCGATCTAAAAACACATCTCTGCCCATGTACTGCTATCATACGTGTATATAAAGGGTTTAAAACCAGTGGTCTTTGCAGTTGTGCTTTCATTGTAAACGGAACATGTTTCTCTTGTTAAAAGTTGCTACAGACCAAATAACCAAATCAAAAGCATTAAAAAAAATTCAAATATTCAGCCAATGTTACATTTCATGGTGAAAGTATTTGCCCTCTCACCCAGCCACAGTCCTGCCAGCCCACACAGGTACCCCCAGGGCAGTGCAGAGAGCGAGCCCCATTGCTCCACCTTGGTGAAGTAGAGGATGAGCGGCACACAGGAGATGAAGATGAGGTTGAAGAAGCCCATGGTGGAGAGGAAGTGCGCCACCTCTCCCAGGTTGGCGCTACCCAGGAACATCTTGAATAGCACCTGTACGACAAAAGGATGAGCTCCCAATTTTGAATGCCATCACACGCACAGCAGACTGTAACAGGGTTTGGGGGTCTTACCTTATAGAGCGCCGATGTTGAGGCGGAGCCCACAGCCAGTGCCACACCCACAAAGGAATCGCCATGGAAACCATCAGCGTAAGCCATCATGACAATCCCTGTAATGGCCATGATGGCTGCAACAATCTATAAGAAGCAACAAAGACCACCATTAAAACTCAGGAGCTAAACCTCATTAACGAATTCAATGCCAGGTTGTGTTTTCATACGGACCCGGACTCCCATGAAGCGGTCCTTGAGGACGATCCAGGACAAGAGAAAGACAAAGGCCTTGTGGCAGCAGTAAAGTGCCGACACGTCGGTAGCCGTCAGCTTCTTCAAGGCCAGAAGGTACAGGTAGTTTGTCAGCGTCCACAGGATGGAGAACGGCGCTGTTCTCTTCACAAAAAGCTTGAGAGTCATCCCTTCCTCCCCGAAGAGCTTGCTACACTCCCTGTTGGAGACAAAAAAACCACAGACTGCCAAATCAAAATGTGTTTATTTAACGTTATCATCAGGAGGGAAAATGTTCCAAGGATTAAATGTTGATGGCTTCATTTCTTGGCACTTCTTGAATGGCGAGAACTTTGTTCCGGTTAAGTATGAAAAGCAGAATGGCCTCTGGGATGTTCTGTTGTTGATTCTGTCGAGAGACATAACTGACTGACTACTGGCTTTTGTATTGGTTGCTAACTGACTGTCACACCTACGCGTTACAGCCGGCATCATCATCATCATCAGCAGGGGCCGCTCAAACTATCCACAGTTTATCCACATAATCAATAAACATACACAATTGAAGACCTAGGGTTATTGGTAAAACTTCATAATACAGACCAGTAAGTGCGTAATTGCAGTATACCAAATAATTGCATGGAAAGTACCCAGTAACTGCATGGTAAGCTCCAGCATCATCCCTGCAGGGTACCTGCATCATCGTATGCAATTGTGGGGAATGGCCCAGATTTTGAGGTACATTGTCCCTGGTAGTAGGGCTGAGTATCGCTACTTGATACCTTTCAGGTATTGACTGAAACAACCCAGTACCAGGTAGTATCGAAACTGCACCTGTTAATCGATACCCGCAATCGGTTGTTTTTGTCCCCATATCTAGAAAACAAAGGACTGTTTCTATGGTTTTACTCACTGCCAATCACCACGACCTGTAATTTGAGCACTTTTGAATAGGGAGCAGTGGTGACATTTGCACAACTGATTGCTTTCTATTCGCATGATTAATATTGAATGAAGTAACAAAGTGTCAAATGAAGCACTCAGTTGGTATCTGTATCGTGTTAAGGGTACTGGTATCTGTACTGGTATTGAAAATTTACCAGCCCTGCCTGGTATTATCATGAATGAAGTGATGATAACCAGTATCAATCATGCATTGTACCATCATCATCCCAGTAAGCACCTGCACGGATGATGCTAGTATCAACAGGAGCGACCAAAATTCAACAATGAATTGAACAGATAATGCAGGTACGAGCCAGGGATGGTGATGGTGCCCAGCGGGATGATGATGATGATGATGATGATGATGATGATGATGATGATACTATGCAGGGATGATGCTGGTACTGAGAGGGATGATGATGGTACTATTCAGGCATGATGCTGTTACCGTGCAGAAAGGATGGTGCTGGTACTTACCGTGCAATTACTTGGTACATACTCTGCAATTACTAGGTATTTACAAGGCTGTATAAGTGTGACCTTCCTAGATTTGTCATGTTTACCAACAATTGTTCCTGTAGTTTTAAGCGTGTTTGTAAAAGCAAATCACCTGAATTTCTGGATGGGCGTCTGCTTGTCCCTCGTAATGACCACATGTCCCGAGTAGTAGATGGGGAAGAAGAGGATGTTCCAGTTGCTGCTGAACCAGGAGATGAAGAACGGACAGGAGAACGACTGGAAGGTCAGCTTGACCACCTGAGTGGTTCCCACCCAGGAGGAGGACACGCACAGCACCATCAGCAGGCCGCCCAGCACCTTCAGGGCCGTGTGGGTGCATGTCTGGTAGGAGCGGCTCTCCCCGCTGGTCTCGCTGCCGGGCGTCTCGGTGTGAGACTCGGAACCATCCTCTCCTGCTTAGGACGAGAATACAGAAAGACTTTGATTCCGCAATGTCATCGAGGTGAGTTTTCCGGAAACATCTACACTTCAAACTTTGCATATCCTGTTTTTTTTTTTTTTCTTTCCCCATTAGCGTGACACTCTATATACACTACATTGTAGCCCGTGACTCCCCGGCTGAGCTCCAGCAGATAAGCATTTATTGATCAATCGCCCTCAGCATTCACCGCCATACAGTTTGCACTTCATGCTGTAAAGGCACTAATGCGTCGAGCAAAGTCTTTGTTCGAAATGTGTCGGCTCGGCAAGTGCGGCTGCACATGTCAGAAATAGCCGCGTCGCCTCATGACGCCGCGCGCCCCCCTGTTTGCATTCAGGTGTGCACAGAAACCCGACGCCCAGAAAGCGAGAGTAAACCTAACCACATGACATTCCACAAGAAAGTCATGTCAACCTTGGTGCTCTCGCGGCTGCCTCTGTTTTGACTGAGAGCACCATCCTCTGATAGGGGGGGGTTGGGGGGGGGTCCTCTGGGATAGATCAGAACATGAAAATGAGACTTTTATGGGGTAAGTGGGACGCAGGCAGGCACTGTAATTACACACACATACTACATTAGATAGATGGATAGATGGATAGATAGATAGATAGATAGATAGATAGAAATGAAAATAAGACTTTTATGAGGTAAGTGGGACAAAGGCGGGCACTGAAATTACACACACATACTACATTAGATAGATAGATAGATAGATGGATGGATGGCTGGATGGATGGATGGATAGATAGATAGATAGATAGATAGATAGATAGATAGATAGATAGAACATGAAAAAGAGACTTTTATGGGATATGTGGAGTAAGTGAGATAGATAGATAGATAAACTCATCTGTATAATCTAGGAAGTGCTGTGTACGTGTGTGTGTTTCCGGAGAGAGAGAAAGAGCGGGAAGGGGAGATCCGTTGGTTACCTTGCAACAGCGTGATCAATTTACACCAAGGCAGGAATAAAAGATGACATGTGCTGGCTGTTTGGTGCCTGCGCTTCTCTTTGCAAGCTCAGCACGTGAAGATCTGCCATTTCCAGCATGGCTTCAGACACCAGAAACCCTGCAGGCCCTGACTCGCTCGCCCCCAACTGATGCTGTCTCCCCTCCATCACCGCGGAGCATCTCGGGGAGGCTCATTACTGCGACTAACCGTCTTTGACAGGAAGTCGAGTAGTGTGAGTCACAGTCTTGCGGGGAAAATAAAAAATAAAAAATCCACATCTTTGATTTCCTGTGTCAATATTATGTGCTGTTTAATTAGTCTTTTGGAGGCAGTGGATGTGGTGGGAATGACGCCACTTCGTGATAAACAGTGTCAGCATCCTCTGACTTTGTCGCCACACTGCACTGCAGCGAGGGAACGCATTGCTTCCTTCTACTGCAGGGTCACTTTCATTTTCCAAGACAAATTAGTGCAGAAATTGAGTCCAGCCAAACACGATTTATGGATGAGATCACTGCTGGCACCCGCAGGGAGTGTTACAGTTAAACATTGGTTACTGAAGAATAGCGACAATAAAGTCACAGCAGTACATCTCTGATTTCTTAAAGTGCCATGACAGCGAACTGTGTGTGTACAATGCTGCAATACTGTAGTAGAAATCTTCCTCGGGTTAAAACAGACCATCTTAGGCACAGTTGGACAAAAAAAAGGCTTGAAATAAAATATGCCCACTGCAGTTCTTCCCTGTCAGTGCCATATTATCACTCGTCACTATTTTTATTAGACTGCGAAACCTGATGGATCCTATTGAACCATTGTGAAAAACAGTTGGTAAAATGGGAAGTAATTAAACAATAGTTACGTCTAAATTTGTTATGAATGGGCAGATTGGTGCAGGGGCTCCAGACCCACAGCTGAAGGTCACAAAGGCTCCTTTAAGGGTTTATCAGATGACTCAGGGTCGGAGCGAAAGAAAAAGCTATTAACTTTTCCATCCTGTAAATGATTATTTCAATTATCTCAGTGGGTTCTGGGGGAGGGGGGGGGGGCTGTCAATAGCTCATACAGGGCAGAAATATTTATCTTATGTATCATACATAATAATCTTGCCATGTTTTAGTGAGTAAACATCTTTAGTAGGAGGTAGAAACTGTGTGCAACCAGTTTCTTCAGTAATCAAGCTCCATTTCTATTTCACAGTCTATCTCAGCAGGCTCCCACAAAAGAGTAGCAGGTTGATTTTCACTAAACATGGAGGCAGTAGGTCAAGAAAAGCCCGTCCCCTGACACGTACAATCGCATCTGTGTTCCATTCATCTATTCCCTAATATGGCAGGATCAATCGCCGCAGTGTAAAGGCATGATGAATTAAAACTCATTTCTTTTCACCGCACTAGCGTTCCTTGTAGAATAAATATCACTCGGATGAAAATATAAAAGAAAATGTTTTAAATCAGGGCGAGTCCCAGCCGGGAGCAGATACACATCAAAGCAACGATATTCAACACATTTTAGTACAAACTATTTTCTGAAGGATCACGGAGGGATTTTGGTCTGATTAAATTCGATCACAGCAAAGATTCTCAATCAACCTAATGGTGGCAGCTAACGACACCCGCAATATTTCTGCTGCAGCTTTTTTGGTGTGTTTTTGGTCTCCATTCGTTATTCTTTGTGTCTGCTTCTCTTCACCCGCCAAGCAGGAGGGTTCATGTTTCATCGTACTGACAAAACCTAAAGCTTTTAGTGTTGGATTGGCTGTTCTGTCCTGAGGTAAAAGCCACTACAGACTGATCCGGTGCCAAGATGCAGTAATATTATAACTCTACTATTCCCTCGCCTCATATGAGAGCCAAAATTTATTCTCATAACAGACTGCGTTATTGCTGACTAACACTGCTGCTTAAAAAGTTGCAAAGGAAACAATAATACAGGGGGTGCGCAGCTTGATGGCGATATATTTTACACTTTGAAAAATTAGAAAAAAAAACTTCACCAGCACAAGCAAGACAAAAACACAATTTGAGATCCATTTCTGCGCTAAGCTCTTTTGAAAATGCTGCAAATGAAAGACTCGTCCAGTATTTTTGGCGGCTAAAAATACACTGATGAGAACCGTGTTGTTTCTCTTACTTAAAAATCAAGTTTTATGCGAAGCACTCAAGGTTGAAGCTGGAATTTGCAAATAGGGTTTTGAAAATACGCATAATTCAGAATAAATATAAGCTTTTTAAACTAGATTCTTTGACCCCAAGTACAGACTGACAAACAGCAGAGAAATAAACTTTTTGAATAATCAATTTCCACTTTAGAGAACTGAAAGCTGTGTCTGATTTCTACGAGCAGTACTTTGACTTCGCTTCCCGTTTCACCACGAGGAGCCGTAGTGCTGCATCGCATCATTCATCTCTGGCAGCCGTTTACGCAGCCGGCCGGCCAGCGTGACGCAGTCTGCTGCTCGGACCTCACATTTCAATCCATTCTGTCTTTTATCCCCGGCCACTGACGCTGCATGCTGGTGACATTGATGGATGGACGCCCCCCCCCACCTCCGCCTTCACTGAATCCCATACAAGCCCCCCCACAGTCGTGTCACGTCAGCAGTGCCGGAGCGCTTCAGCACAGGTTCACTTTACCTAAATGAGGTCAGAGGACGCGACGTGGAGGCGCAGGCGACGCTTACGAGAAGGTGATTAAGCGCATCGTGCCACGGCCTCTGTTGGGTTTTGGAGCAGAGATTGCGGAGCGAGATAGAGGGATTAGGAGGAGGTGGGCGGATTTAGATGAAGTTCAAGGCTCTTACGGATTAGCGCCTCGGGGGGAGTGGAGACGCTCAATCGGATGAGAGGCGGACAGGTGAGGCCGACAAACAGATGTGGAAGCAGCAGACTCGGGCCTGGTTTTTTTTTTACAGCGGAGGCCAGGAACAACCAAACTTGATGTTGCCTTCACTGTCGCCACACACAGCTTCTCAATAAACAGAAAAATACAAAGTTGAGCTCCTAAACGTCATTAAAAGTTCTTAGTTGCATGACTTTAAACACTGAACACGAACACCGGGAGTCGCTCGTGACAAAACATCACATTCATGCAAAGACATGCAGGTGAAAGCAAACAGAGAGAGCGAAGTGCAGACGGCGGCGCGTCCCTCTGTGGCGTTACCTTCAGAGACGGGGCAGGTCAGGACCTGAGTG
>CAESWR010000487.1:172484-183593 GCA_903171835.1 Mullus surmuletus | reverse complement strand
CCCCCACCCCCACCCTCTCCCCAAGAGAGCCATAAAGCCCCCGGTTATCTCTGCGGCGAAAGTGGCCAAAGTCACGACAGAAAGCAGAAAGGACCCAGGCTCCTTCTGTCGGTCGCAGTGTGGGAATATGTCCTCTTAGAAAAGAAGCAAGAATAATAACAAGAGGAGGAAAACCGCAGGGAAGAGGAAAGGGGGTGGGGGGATCACTTGTAGCTGCAGCATCAAAGGAGGCAGATGGAGGACTGCTCCGTCCCCTCAGCCCCCCCCCCCCCTGTTAAGTGGCAGGGGAACCCCCTTTGGTTGGAGTCCTAGCGTTGAATTCCAAATAATGGCCCATTTAGCCTCCCGCTGTACTCTTTAGTCTGCAGGCCGTCCCGCATGTACGTCTCTGCCTGTTATGACCACACTGTCAAAGAGTTTCCCATAAATCACCGGCATTCATCCGCCGTGTGATTAATCTCTCCATTTTGCGGCGCGACGGCAGCAGCGCAGGTGCCTGTGGGCCGGTGTTTCTTTACAGCCAGGTGTAGCGGAGTGGAGAAGACCCCCAGAGGTGAGGCGGCGGGACATTAGAGCTGAGTGGTAATTGTTCGGTTCCAAAATATGTCAGAGTGATGGATGGGTTCGGCGCTCAGGGGCGGCTTTTGTGTGCCGCGAACAAATGAGTGTGATCATACGTGCACGAGACACCTGAGGAACATCTTTTGACATCGGTTTTATACATTTGTGCAAACATTTCCAGCAGCGTTGGCGACAAATGTGGCGGCAGCTTACAAATCAGGGTCACTCACTCTTTTTAAACGTCACCTCTGACCCCTTTTTGTCATGAACCCAACTGGAAATCAGTGTCATTCATATTTATTTATTCAGCAGCTGCAGATGCAAAAAGATACATAAATTACTGCAAAACCCATTCAAATTTGGGCAAACCTCCTACACAAGATCATTTTTTAACATAAAAGGGAAAAAAAAACCCATCACAACAGCTCTTACACTTTGTTGAATGTTGATGCCAGAATATATGACTGTTTTATTTCCATCATATTAAAGTAATAAGAACCAAGTGTTAGTGTTTCCTTGATTTAGAATTTGATTTTTTTTCCCCTACTTTCAACAAAAAGGTAGTTTAAAGTAGTATGTCATGTCAAATTCTGACAGACGCTCATGTGAATTGTCAGAGCACCGTCGGCGTGACATGACGGAACTCGCCCGGCAGCCATTAAACCTTTCAGCGAATATGCGAGCGTGTAACTGTGGGATTAATGACACTTTCATTCAACACAGCGTTTGACGAGCGCTAAGTATGGCGGGAAGCGTCCTGTGATGGTGCGCTCATGCGTACCGCTATAGAAAAGCCCACTTCCTGAACACATCTTTCAGACCCTCATCTGCCCCCGCTTGTTATCTCCATGTGAATGTGTGTGTTTTGTCAGTGTGTGTGTGTGTCTGCCATCAAGCCACCACTAGCCTCCTTTTTAATCCCCGGGTCACTCAGGTCTGCTTAAACTCTGAGCAGCAGAATGTAAACACAGCCTTATTAACACCGCCGGGGCTCGGTAATCTTCCTCGGCAACCTTCAGCCACGACTCCCGGGATCTGCACGACGGCTCCACTCATTACAACCCCTTTACAGTCCACATCTCTGCAGATTTCTCTCCAGAATTGACATCAGGCACTTCGAACCGCGGCGCGATAAAGCGGCAGCCGAGCTATTTTGGAGGGATTTCTCGCTGAGGGTCACAAATGAGCCCCGAGTTGTGACTCCAAACACTCTCGAGGTTTTGCTGAGAGGCCAGGTGTCCTCTCAAAGCACTCATGTCAACTGTTAATATTACCAAGTTTGAGCTGCGCCGCTGCTCCCCTAGTAATTACAGAGCTTTGGTGCGGATGTAAAGCACAAAATACTTCTAAGATACACAATTACCCCCCCTCGACCGCCCCCGGGCTTCTTCTCCTGCTTAAAGTCCTGCACACTCATCTTCAGAGAGGCTTTAAGGAATTCAGTGTTTTGCTCAAGGACACGTCGGGAGGGAAATGTGCCCTAAATTGGGGGCTTTAACCTTGGTGCTTTGGTTGAGGGATGATCTCTCCAACCACTGGGCCGCCCCGCGGTGCTCTCTGGCTAAACAATCTCATACCAAACACCTTATCTCCGATGTTGGTATGGCAACTTGGACATTTCACAGGCGTCCGTATAAGCCTTATATCTCGTTGCTTGGCTCTCCCGCTCGGGGATAGCCGCCTGGTCTCGTCTCCGCTGGGAGCTCCTGTTCCTCCTCTTTCCGATCTGTTTACACACGACGACCAAACAGCCCGCCGCTGGCCCGCACTTTGGGTCTGTCTGTTTACGCTTTGAGCCGGGTTACGCACGTCAGAACCGGGCCGCAAGAGCCAAGAGGGCGGGGCTCCAGGGAAGCCGGAGCGGGACCTGGGGGAGCTGCAGGTGCACGAGGGCGGAGCCGGGGGGGGGGGCCGGGGGGTACCAACTCTGGAGACACGATGAGAAGACGGGCGGGACAGCGTCTCATCGTCTGATCGTCTGATCTCCGTGATTCGACTTCCCGACAGCGGTCAGAGGTCAGACTCTGGGAACGAGTCAGCAACGTCCAGGCAGCTCCGGTCCACCTAGACAAACACGCGGGCGGCGGAGCTCGTCCGTCCTGAGTGGGAATCATCAAAACATGACGTTTTTTATCAAATCGGCTTGTTTGTGTTTTTCCATGAGAAAGTTACAAGCTCTTGGACCGGCTCCATGTGCTCTCGGCTCAGTACCTAAAGCAGGCCGCTCCGTCCTCGCGCGCACAGACTCAGGGACGGCCACCCCTTCCCATGGTGCTCATGTTCCTCTCCCCCTGTCCCCGAGGGGGACGGGGGTCCAGGTTCGACTCCCCGGCGAGGGAGGGGAGACGGAGACGGAGACGGAGACGGAGCCGGAGACGCAGTCGGGCGGGCGTAACGGCGCGAGAGTGAGAAAGACATCTGCTTCTCATCTCGATGGGAAAATTCCCCCGATCCCGGAGATTAGGAAGGAGTCCCCCAGACAGAGCGCCGGCTCCTCGGAGGCTCGCCATGTGTAAGCTCGGCTCCCTCCGGACTCGTTGGCCCGAATCCAGAGCGGACCTCGGTGACGCAGCGCAAACTACAATGACGAAGCAGCGGCGAAAACAATAAATCAGATTATTTTTCCACGTTTGAGGAAAGTTAAAGGGATACTTCAGATTTTTTGACATGAAGTGGTATGAGGTCCTCCTCACCATCAGTGTCGTTCATCAGCAGTGACTTTTCCCCCACTGCGCCCCGCGAGCAGAGTTTTGGTTTCAGTGTTGCAGAAAGTAGTTCCGTCTAGTTGCTGAGGTCACGCAGATAAAGTGTTTTGCTCCAAAAAACAACATGTGTTCAGAAGAGTAATCCATTTGCATCACGAATTCTTGGCCACAAAAAAGTCCGGCCTTGCAAGCACTATTTTCCCTGACTTCGTATCACTGCGCTCACCTTTCCATCAGTTGAAGGAGGAAGGAGGCGGAAGGAGACCGCTGTGACGCGAGACAAGACACCTTCCGAGCATGTAAGCGCTGTGAAACAGCTGGTGATGGTGTGCGCAGTGATACAAGCAGAGAGAAAATAGTACCAGGTGATTGTGAGGTTGGACTTTTTTGCGGCCAAGAGTTCGTTATGCAAATGATTTACTCTTTTGAACACATGCTGTATTTTGGAGCAAAACGCTTTATCCGTGTGACCCCAGCAACTAGACAGAACTACTTTCTGCAACACAGAAACCGGGCAGGACGCAGTGGGACGCAGGACGCAGTGGGGGAAAAGTCACTGCTGATGAACGACACTGATGGTGAAGATCTCATACAACTTCATGTCAAAAAATCTGAACTATCCCTTTAAAGCTCAGGAAACCAAAGTGATGGGAACTGGGGCGGACTCAGGGGCCCACCAACCTGCAGGCTTTCCTCCTGTTACCCAGCATGCCCCGGAGGGTGTGGGGGATGGGGGGTTGGAGGTGGGGTGGGGAAAGGGGTGGGGGGGCTGCGCAGCTCTGTTTATTTTCTCCTGATTAGCGCTGCGTATTTTCACTCCTTCACGGCTTTGGGTGTGGGGAGTTCGCCAGTGGTCTGCGTTCATTCAACGCCGGCCCGCTCCGCCGAGCTTCAAAGCTTATCTCGGCCCACCCCCGTCAGAAACGCTCCCGCACGCCCAGACGAGACGCACGTAGTGAACTTTGTTGATCTTAGCGCCAGGATTGTCAAACACAAGCTTTCAATCACGCCCCCCCCCCCCCCCCCACCCCCCCCCCCCCAACCCCCACTCAAACCCCACCCAGATAGAAAGCATTCGCCATAAGTCATCGGTAACAGTTTTGTATAGTCTAAAATCAATCATGCCTGTAATCACTCTTCATGTTTCTGGGATGTCGCAGACCTTACGGACGTCCTGGGTTTCATCACACCCAGATATTGGCAGGACCGCACGGCCGGTTATCACTCCCCCTGAAGAACGGGGGGGGGGGAAGAGCGGCGGCTCGGCAGCAGATCCCTCAGATAAACATGCCGGATTACCGAAATCTCTGCAAATGTAATAAGGGAATGGAAAGGTTTCTGGAGGACTCATTGAATCATCACTGGAGGAATCCAAGTCACGGAGAAATCACTCATACGTGATTGCAGCGTCGGCTCGGCACAATTATCTTCTGTAATTCCCAAATATTTGTGTGGTTCATGTGGATTAGCTGGGAGTTTGTTTCTGAGCTTTGGCGGGGACAGCGCGGAGCAGGGGGAGATTGACTCCTAACTGCAGGGCAAACAGGCTCCTCCTTTCTCACAACCCCAACCTCACCATCCTGGAACTTGTGTATTTATTTGCTTATTTTCTATTTTAGGCGAACGGAAAATGAAACCTCAGCCAATGTCACTGCAAATGTTTCCTCACAAATGGAAAGTCAGCGCGGCCGAGGCTTATTTAATCTATCTAATTAAAAATATCACTGATGCGGCAGGCGAGGCCTCCCCTCGCACCCGCCCGCCCGCTCGGGTATGATGAATATGCTTCGTTTCTCCTCCCGCGGCCCCCCGGTGTCACCGTTTTATCCACCCCGGTGGTCCTGGTTTGACCGTCCCCTCCGGGCAAAGCGCCATCTGGGATTGGTTGTCTCCGCCATATCCGTGGCAGCAGCACTTTCGGGACCCGGACACTTAATCGCGGATGCAAAACGACAAACACTCTCTTGAGTAATTAAAGCCCCCCCACCCCCCACCCCACCCCCACCCCCCGTTCCCGGCAAGTGCACAGTAGCCGCGAAGCTTGACCATTTTTTAAGATAGAGTGTATAAACTGATGATAATAAATGGCACCGCGGCCAAATTCCCATCAGTCGGCTGCATTATTTATTATTTCAAGTTATTAACTTTCCCTGGCTCTTTGACCTCGGCCCACCCTCTCCCCGCCCCGCTCCCATTTCCTTGTTCTACAAGCTACAGCTATTTGAGCGAACGTATTCCCTGAAACATAAATAAATCTCGGTGCACAATTTTGCTTGGCCGTGCTTTGTGCAAACAACCGCGCACAGACGAACTTCACCCAACACTTGCTCGGGCCGCGGCCTAACTTCTGTAACTTCTCCTCCCCGGGGCTTCTTTTCTCCCGGCGCTCTATCTGTCTTTTCACCAACATTCCGGGAAGTCGCCACCTTGTAAAAGGAGCCTCGGCCGGGGGTCATTAGGGATCGTTTGGGTCTCCCCAGCTTTCCCGCGCCTTTGAGAATTGCGTTACGGCGGCCGAGGGCTGCAAACGTGCTGCAAACACAGAAACGCTGCAAGAAAGAAACGCTGCATGAAACAAAACGGAAGTGCACCAGGCCACTAGGGGGCACCAAACTGAGGGATGGACCAATCTTGTGGGATCGGCCCCTCTTTAAACACACAAGCGGGATGTATTTTCTCTACATTAATTAAAACTAGAAGAAGTGGAATAAAAAGGTACATTTTGGCCATAGTCTTTAACAGCATTATAGGAAAACAACCCATCACGTAGCTATTGTTGACAGTATCGGCTCTAATCAACTCTAATGGACTCGCATTCGTGTGCGTTTCCACAGAGGAAAGGTATCTGGTAACTGGTGCTACTTTTTTGTACCTGCTTCTTCGGGGTTCCAAAGAAAAGCAGTCCGGTAGTTTCAGGTACTGAAAGGTGACGTCGACACATTGCAGACACTGGTTGTTTCGTCAGTGAATCACCCACAGTGGCCGCACACCGAGTAAACAGGGCAGCGAAATTAATCTATTTTCTTCTTCTCCTTTGTTATAATGGCAGCGAAATAGGGAACACCGTGGTCTTTTTAGGAGGTACAAACCCCTAGTGCCCCTAGTGGCCTGGCGCACGTTCTTTTTCTGTGTTTGCAGCGCGTTTGCAGCCATCGGCGACCATCCCTTTTTATCGGGGTCCGAGAAAGCCCCCGTTCGCTCCCATTTCACTGCTTGTCAGTCAATCCGTCGTGGACGTTTACAGGAGTTTTATTTTTGATGGCGTTTTTTTCACACTTGAGAGTTACAACTGTCGGGTCTAATACGGGCTTTATGTTATGAATGCGAGGAAAGCTTTTAAAATTCTTACGCGCGGCCCCCGGGGGAGGATAAACTAATTTGAGGTTCAAAAAAAGCGAGTCTGCACACCGAAAAAATAAACAGCGGCACTCAATAGCAGTCCAGTAATTCTCGCCGTCTGATTGAATTCATGTTTACTTAAGCGCCTGCCACTACCGGGGGATAAATTTAATCTCAGATCAATCTTCATGCAACACTCACTATTAAAAGTACACTCCATTAGCCTCGGCTGCCTTTATCGCTTTTAATAACATGTCAGCGGGCTGGAAGGAGCAGGAAAAAAAAAACGTGTTTAGGGAGTAATCGGAGGTTTGGAGCCGTACACCTGCTGGAGCCGGCAGATATCAACATTATGTTTACATTAAACATGGGTTTTTTAGGGGTTATTATTTGCTTTAAGCATGAGAAAGATGTCAGAAGCATCTCATTTATCTGCGTAATGGCCCGAGCCAAACCACCACCAACAGCGTCAACCCGTGAACCCGCGATGCTGCTCCACATGTGGGACCTCTTAATGGAGTTTAGAGTATCAGCACGGGCCTGAGTTATAACCTGCTCGCCCACAGCGGGACCACTTCCGCACAGTTTGCGCCACTCACTCTTCATTTATAAAGAAAAAAAGGTAACGCTTTTCACACATAACTCACCCTGGGCCGTGTTTTCCCTCCCCGAGCGGCCCGACCGCAGGCCGGCGTCCACGCAGCTCGTGGAAGTGATGAAATTGAATCTTAGACAAACACTCGATTTCCGCCGTCGCAGGATGAGGAGATGCTTGCACAGATTTTTTTTCTTTTAAAAAGTGCGCCACTTTTGTGGGTACGGCACATTACACTAACAGTTTCTGAGCTGGACTGGACTTTCATCCATCTGTCTAATTATTATTTAGCCAGTTGATATGCACTCATCCGCATTTTTGGCTCCTTCTGCGGAGGTAGTTTGCCAGGAGGCGATTAGCACGATGACTGGATGCTGAGGGAAACAGCTGGCTCGAGGGTTCGGCGCCCGGAAAAACTTTGAAAACGTGCCCAACAGTCGAGCTCGCTAATTAACATTAAAGATTCCCTCAACGTGTTTTACCACATATACTCTTTGAATAGTAATTTGGCTCAAGTTAGGGTTTTTTCCCTCCTTTTATGGTTCAATTGCTCATTTTAAAACTCTTAAAGGGACATTCACCGCCTCGTCTTCATTAGAATTTCATATAAATGCTTGTCACCTCAAAACTATTAAAAAAAAAAACCCAATCCCATCCCAAAAGTCATTTCTCAGTGTTTGGGCAAATTCTAAACTGGACAGGATTGACTTCCAAAATAGCCGTGATGTCATCATGTCATGCTCGGACGCCGCACATGGATTCAAATTTTTGTGGTGTCTCGAAGCGGCTACATGGCCAAGTTATGCATGGGCGTGTTTGGGTTTTGAATATGACAGCAAAAACTAATCCCGGGCAGAACAGTCAGACCTAATTATACATCCTCACATTTGGTGTGCGGCTTTGCGCAACTTGGAAGGGTCCCGCGTATCCCACGATGGCATGGGGGAGCGCCACGTCCGTTTGAAATCCTGAGATTGAGCCTGCCAGCCGCCTCCACCTCGTTTCCTCATTTCAGGGGCTTTTTTAGTGGGATTTTTTTATTGTCAAGCCCAGTAACTTCCAATCATTGGTGGACTGATTATTTCCACCAAGTCGCAGCCTCTGCCTTCTTATTAAGTGTCTTCATCCGATTACAGTCAACTAGGCCACATTCACCTGACAAATCCACATCTGATTTTGGTATAGAAGCAAAAACAAAGCCTCAAATTCTTGAAATGAGTGGAAATAGCTGCTCAATTTATTTTTAGGATTTAACCCTAAGAGTTCCTTTTTTCCCTTAAAAAAACATTTGATATTTGATATGTATCTTTCAGATTCTTTTTGTCTCCAGGAAGTAATAAGAGAATTTGCCATAAAAAAAATCTGTCACTGCAGAAAAAAAAGGAATGTCTCAAATTCAGTGCTACTGCTAATCATTAACAAATCTGAAGCTCTTATAATAATAATATTTAAATCTTCCTTGAATTGCATTTATGTAAATAATTGGAGTTTTTGTATGTTTTTCGATGAAGATACTGTGGAGTTACGTAAACAGGGTTAAAATCCCCCCAAATGATTAATAATTGATATTTCAGGCTGAAGTTATTACAAATCCTGACTCATTTAATGTGGAAAAAATATGAATATGTTTGCAGATGCGGTCTTGGTTTTCCCGGTAAAGTCTTGGCTTCGGTTTGTGCGGCCTTGACAACAACACTAGCAACTACACATAGGTTGCCATGGCTCTGGAGGTGTTTGGTTTCTTCTGTTAAAGGGAGTTTTTGCTCATCCCTGTCACCAAGTGTTCACATGGGATCAGGATCCGTCTCTGTTCTTCGCCATGACAACGGGGAAATGCCTTTTCCTCCATCTATCGGCCTCATCGCATTCACATAAACGTCACAGGATTTGCTAAAATAAGCTACAATAGACATATTTTCTTGCGACAACATTTTGCCGGCGGTTACACCAGCCAGTCAACATAGTCAACAGCTGCACATCACGTTAAAACAGTATCTGGAGTTTTTTTTTTTTCCCTTCTCCTACACTGACTGATTCATAACACCTCCAGACTAAAATAACTTCCTATTGTCTGTTTAAAAACGGTGACTGGCTTCCTACGAAACCGAGACAATGTGTGTGCGTGGAAACAGACCGGGCATGAAAACAGGATGACACCTGACAACCTTGGAACAAAAAAAAGTGTCTGGGACAAAAATATGTCAGCATAGTGCGGACGCGTAAACAGGATTTGACATGTTTTAAATGAAAGAATGCATAGTGATATAATGCTAATCACCTTAGGATACGATAAGCTGCTTTTTACTCACGGCTCAAGCACTTCCTATTTACAACACAGGTTTCTTCCTAAGGATAATAATAATAATAATACCGGTCCTGTCGGTGAATTTGTCCCAGATAATTAACAACAGGAAAAAAGGGAAGTGCTATAACACTGTCGCATCCTGTTTGGGTTCGCCGCGCAGGTGCTCAGACACAAGTACCGTCACCGTCCGGGTTCCGATGATTCACTCTTTCACAGAGAGTCTGAATAAAAAAAAAAACAGACAACAAATGAGGATTTAAATCTAATAATAGCTAAACCTCTCCAGCAGAAACCCCGGGCCCTCTTTACACTTCCTGCCGTTGTTAATGGGACCCTTCAAGGAAAGAGGGGGTCTCTCGTGGCTCTCCACCTTTTCCCTTAAAGGCCCCACTGTGGAGGAAAGCAAAGCTGCCCCAACAATGATGAATGGACATCATTAATGTTGTTCATCTGTGTACCTTTCGCTCGGGCAATCTGGGGGGAAAATGAGGGGTCAACAGTAAAAAGGGGGAAATGTGCTTATTTTGGCACCGGGGTTCCCCGAGAGCCGCCCATTTGGTCGTCGCTCACAACAAGAGACGCCATGAAGTGCGGCAGACTTATTTATTCAACCAGCTGACCCGCTTTCAATCAGCTTATCGCAATGGGAGGCGCGGAGAGATTCCAATTATGGATGGAAAATAGATTCTTTTAAACTTTGTGTGAGCGGGAAGAACGTTTGACGCAGATCCGGATCAATCCTGTTGCTAAGCAGAGGTGGCAAAAGTACTCACATTCTTTACTTAAGTAGAAGTACAGATACTTGTGTCAAAAGAGGCTCAAGTAAAAGTAAAAGTACTAAATCAACTCCTTTACAGGTTCAGGAAAAAAAAATACATTTTTAACCTGAATGATATATAATGCCTCTTTTGATAACTCGGCAAAACTTAAAAAGTTCCTGGCACGCAAAAGAGAATAGTTTTCCTCTTTTGTTAACAACCTGCACAGTGCTGGTACTGAGGGGAAAAACACTGCACAGTCTTGTTTTGCTGCAAGCCAAATTTCCGACAGAATAATAAAAAGTGGACTGGACAGAGGTCCTGCATGACCACATGGATCTTTTTTTTTTACATTTTGGTACTCTCGATACTACACTTGATATATACTGCATTTAACAGAAATTGTATTGTTTTCACTGCACGCCTCACCTTCTCTCCGTGGTTGAGTTTCCCTCTCTGTGTTGTTACGTCGTCTTTTACGTCATGTCGTCACCAGGAGAGGTTGAGACGAGTGACAAGCCAGTTTTGAGAATGGAAGGCGTAAAAAAGTACAGATATTTGTGTTGAAATGTAAGAAGTAACAGTAAAAATGTTCAGATACCTGGAAAATCTACTTAGGTACAGTAACAAAGTATTTGTCATCACTTCCCATCTCTACAGATGTTGTGTTTAAAAAATGGCAGGAAAAAAGAAAAGCAGGACTTCCCACTCTATACAAAACACTATTTGAAGGACACACATGGATACTATACACAAGACACAAGGAGGGCCGGGGGGGATCCAGAGACCCGTCTCCCCTGGAATACGCTCTCTCCAGGTTTGCCCCCCCCCCCCCCCCCCCCCCCC
>CAESWR010000487.1:154626-166072 GCA_903171835.1 Mullus surmuletus | reverse complement strand
GGGGGTGCATGCATTAATGGACGTACATGGAGGAAATGGTGTTTATCTAAATCAACATTCACCTCCAACCTGTCAGCTGACCCGAGTTCTGTGTTTTTTGCGGAAAATTGGACAAGCGCTCAACAAAAACACAATTTCTTTTGATGTGACCGAGGCAAAAAAGCACACTTGAATAAAGCAATTGTCTTTAAACTGAAAAGAAAGGGGAGGAGTGTTATTGATCTTCTAGTCGATAAGGTTTCCTCACGGTTAAAGTGCACTGCTACGCCGCTGCGGTTACTTCTAATCAGCCAATATCGGTGCTTTGTATCCATGCGAGATGCCGCCACTGCGCCCTAATCTGCAGAAAAAACGCATTTGAAAGGCTCCGCTCGCCCGGATCATTTGAGGAGTTGTTTTGGCACATTAACCGTGCGCTCTGTGGAAGTTTGTTGTAGTTTTAGTAGCACCGTGCAATCACAAACCCTGACCTGACCACCCTGCAGATCCAGCTGGATCCCGTCAGTCCCATCATGGCACCGCCTGCCGTAGTAAGTTCACCAACCTCGTGTGTACAAAACACAAATGAACCTTTTCCCGGCGGTGGAGGATCGGCGCGGCGATCTGCAGACCCCGTGAGAAGAATTTGTGTCGCGGTCATGGTTCTGATGATGCGGAATCCGGCCCCCGGATGAAGGACGGCTGAGGGAAGATCAGCGGGGCGGCGAGGCGGCTCGGTGCCTCACTCATCTAGCTGTCGCTGTGTTTGTGTTCGCTCGTTCTGCTTTGGTGCGCCGGGTGCTGTGTGGTCTCTGCTGCAGGTCAGGCTTCAGGCAGATCAAAACCAGGGCACAGTGCCCCCTTTGCACTTTGTTTTTTTTTTCAACAATTTGAAGACGCAGGTGCTCCAATGACCCGGATTATCGGCTGGATATTTGCCAACTCCCTAAATTAACCAAAACAAACAACAAAAAAACCACAAATGAAACTTCTACAAGCTTGCACCTCATGTAAGAACTGCTTATTGTTCTATATTGACAAGCTTTTGTTCCACAAAAATGAGGCCGCCTTGAAATAGAATGTTATATCGGCCAGTCCGTCCGTATGACAGTTCCATTCATTTCTGCAATTGAAAAAATATGGAAGTGAGATGAGCTGACTAAAAACTTTATTACAAAACAGATGGTGGGTTTTACTTGGCAACAGCATTTACGTTCACAACACTGCAATAGCCATTGGGTTGCAAAATCCCAACCCTATTTTACGATTATTGAGTATTGTCAAGCTTTCGCCGACACACCCTTCCCGAGTGACATCAGCCTCTGTTTGAAACAGGAATATTTTCGGATGTCGTGCATGATATTTATTAGATTCTCTACTGAGTGAGGAGAAAATGCACATAATGACAATGTGTGATGGATACAAGATGTCTCCAAAAGGCAATTTTTGGAGTCTCTTAATGTCCACCTCGCACTTGTGCAAGTTCTTTACTGACTTCCGAGTTATTGTCAAACTCATCTTGCCCTGTAAAAACAAAACAAAAAAAAACCAGATGAAACAGCTATATTTTTCACTTCCTGTCTGTGAATCAGCTGAACTTCTCCCTACTTCTGCTCTCTGACAGTTGGAGGATTCATCTTGACATTGGTGGCGAGTGAGTGACCCATTGTTACCCACAGCATCGCTTTGCGGCTTTCATTACTCTCAAGCATGTTTCTGTGCAAACCGATACGCGTAATCGGCTTTGCGGTTTAAAGTATTTTCCCCAGCTGATGCGGATTTGAAACTGCGGCTATCCATTTCCTGTTGAAACCGCTCGAAATGTGAACGGACGCGAGATGATGAGCTTTTTCCGACCATCTCAAGGTTCAAGGTTTCTTTATTGGTACCCAACGGTAAATGATTGGTGCGATTAGTGGGAACTAGCAATCCCAATATAGAATAAAGCCACTCAACAGACATCACATTTGACAAACAAATCACACATAAGATAATAATAAAAGCATGAAATCATAGTAAAGTGCTTAAAACATCTACCTTGATCTTTCTAAAATTCAAACCACTATTGGTCGTGTCCGCTGTTGTTCTGCGAGACCCGGTTCAGAGGCCGAATAACGAGATGGTCGACCTCTGAAGTTCTATTTCTGGTGTGTATCCACCAGATTCCAACGTCATTGATTTGATATCCAGGGGAAAGGAGAAACCAGGATGACTCAGTAATCACTGCATCATGTTCCACTTGCTGTCTTATCTATGTAGTCAGACCAAGATAAACCCCCCCCCCACCCCCCCACCCCCTTGATTTACTGTACTCTACAGGAACATTTGTATAACATGCATCTTGGCCCTTTTCCAGCCCCCCGACTGAAGTTATACCTGCGCATGAATCTGCTCTCACCCGCAACCCTCAGCGCTGACAAATCTATTCCTCCTCTAATTACGCCTCCCCACACCCCCACCCCCCTCAACCCCCCGCCCGCCCCCTGTCATGTTTTATTTTGGCTCCCTAAGTACGCTGCCCTCCCTCTGACAAATGGAGTAACGCGAGGAGGTTAGAGATGACAAAGTTCAGCTGTGTGGGAGTTGGAGAGCAGTGAGGCGCGGAGCTCGGGGGGGGCTGCAACGGGTCCTCCGAACCCACCCAGAGAACGCATCGCAGTCAAGCACGTTTCGTTTTCCTCTACTATAGACGATTTAATCTGAACTGCAGTGTAGCAGTGTGTGGGAACCAGTCAGGTGATGGAGACCACTTCAGTTACCCCCAGGGAGCGAGATAACTCTGTATCCATAATAATTATTACGCCGTTCATTCATTTTTATAGCCCATCTCCGGCGCTTCAGATGTGGAACTTCATTTATCAAGTGAGGATCCAGTACAGTAATATCTCCCTGCTTTCATTTTTCATCAGATCTCCAGTGTTCAATGGACCCCCCCCCCCCCCAAAAAAAAAGAATTTAATAGGTTCTTTGTTGGCTCATGTTGCAACCTTCTGCCAGCTTTGGTGGAAATCAGCCCGGTAGTTTTTGAATTAATCCTGCTGGCAGACGGGCACTTGGAGTATGCGCTCCTTTGCCAAATCCACTGTTTAGAAAAAAAGAATGAAAAAGGAGACAGAGAAAGAAGATCGCCTCGTTAGACAGATCTGGCTCTTGAGTCAATCAGAGGCTCCGCCCCCTTCAGAGGCTTGCTGGATAGTGTAAGTGTAGACAAACCATGTGGGTTACTCCATGATTTAAGGAGGCAAATGTTGTCATCAGGCCTTCATGTCCTTTTGTAAATCACATGTTCATGATCCTCTGTGGTCTTGGCCCCATTTCAAGTTTTTCTCCCTTGTCTTCCAAATCTGCATAATGCAATTTTCAATGATTATTCAACTGAAAAGAGGGCTGGTTTTGTATAATTGGCCACCACAAAATTCCGGTTAAAATTGAACCGTTTTACTCTGGCTGCTGCAAAGTCTCTTAATGGCTTTGATTTGATTGCTTGTGGCCGTCGCACGGGTCCCAAAGGTCAATTGGCTTTGCCCTAAAAAAGCTCACAAGCTAAGTGCTTCACTATTAGTGCGATAAATTATCATATTTTTTCCTTGTGTATGTAGCTTCCATCAACAGCTGCTTGTGGATTGTGTCAAAGTGTCCTGTCCTTCACCGGAGGCACGAGGGAGATCGATTTCATAACTGCGGTGGTGAAAATGTCATGTGTTAACATTACCAAGCAGTTTTTAAATGACTCTGCAGCGGTTTTGTATTTGCCGAAGCCAGACGTCGTATATTCAAGCGCGGATTGGAGGTATTATGCTCTCAGCCAAGAAGCGTAACACTTATCGGCAAGTCAAGTCAAGTTTAGTTGCCCAGCCTTTAATCACGGTTATTCTTGAAGCTCTCAAAACCCACATTATGGAGACTATTAATGAAAATGACACAATGTTAGAGAGAAGTGTCTTCCGGGAATGAGGTAAAGGAAACCTCACGCGCCTCTGGGAGGTTTACCAGACAAGTTTAGGCACATTTGTGGATGTAAAGAAGTTGCCCTGAGTTACCTCCCTTAGTCACAAAACAAAGCTGAAGGCGCTCCAGGAGGGACGGGAAGGCTACGTGAGGATCCTCATGCAGCCTCGGTAATCTGGCAGCTCCTCGCGGCCTCTGTTCTCAACCACAGGAGGTGCCAGAGACGCTTCCTTGTCATGTCTAAGGCTTAACCCATGACCAAGGTCAGAAAATCCTCCCCACCTCGCCACATTCTGAGCCGCGGCCGAGAGCAGAGCCAAGAAGCCCTTGTGATGTGAGGCAGCCTCGCCTAAACCGCAGGAAAAAAGCCACAGATGAGAGGGAGATCATATGCCAATTAACACTGGAAAAGGATTTATTTTATCAGCCTGGCACCGGGAGAGTGGAAGTGACTTTTAACAATAACTTAAAGTGAACTGTGATTTTCCCATGCTGCGTTTCAAGAATATCCTGCCGGTGGAGCCGCTGCACAGCTGACACAGTTCAACGAACGCCACTCGGCGGAACGACCTCGCTGCCTGATGAGCAGCTGTACATTTTGAGCACTTTGCGAGCGGGGAAAAATGCCTGAAGCGCTCCTTTAACGCGGGGAGGACTCGAACCTAAGTGGCTGCCTGGAAGCTCTTGTGCATCGACGTCCGTCACACAGAACGTCCTGTGACCAGGACGACGGATCGGCCCCAAACAAACAGAGCTGCCCAACGCTCGCTCTGCCGATAAACAAGAAATTGCTGGCAGTTTAACAGGAACCTCTGAAAATGTTTGTGCGAGTGTGAAGTGCATCACCATCATCATCATCAAACCAGGACATTCCTCTTTAATCACATTGTTTGGAGGGAAAAAATGGCACTCTGCTGACAGATGCTATCCTCGGCCGCCGCTAATTTCGGTGCATAACAGGAAAAGGATGCATTTTAGCGACAGACAGATGGTGTAAAAACCTTAAGTCCCCATTGCAATCATCAGGGAAGTTCCTTTTCTGTTCGGATGCCGTTATGTAACAGCGTTTGACATACATACCTGCAGTAAATCTCTCAATTAGTGTGCACACGGACAGATTTCGCAGGTGTCTGCGTCCCACGGGCGGCGCGTCGAGTGTCGAGGCCACACAGCGGAAGCAGGTTGCCTGTCGCCCCCTCGGCAGCGTCTGCCGGGGGGCATTTTATCAAATGTCGATTTCTCTTCCTGAAACGGAGTCAACCAGAGGTTTTGTGTTTTCCCAGGCGAATGAGAGACGCACTTTGTTTATCATGGGATGATGGGAAAAAGATGAAGACAGAGAGGAAACCATCAATGGGAAAATAAATAGAGAGCTGAATCTTACACCACAGGAAACAGGTTTTGAACCTAAACAGTTGGGCACGCAGAGGAACATGATACATGTGAGGTGTGTGGTGGCTTCGCGCGACTGTAATTCCAGCTGCCACCAACAGAGGAGAGGGGACACCCGAGCGTCTGGGAGCTGGAGGGGATCGGGAACATTGCAGAATACATTGGAACGTGTTGACTGGTTTAAATATGAGGTGTTTTCATGGGGGCACGAATTCACGCTGGAGACGGGGTTAAAGGGATAGTTAGAATTTTTTTTACATGAAGTTAAGAGCTCCTCACCATCAGTGTGGTTCATCACCAGTGACTTTTCCCCCACTGCGTCCCGTGAGCAGAGTCCCGGCCCAGTTTCAGTGTTGCAGAAAGTAGTTCCGTCTAGTTGCTGGGGTCACACGAATAAAACGTTTTAATCCAAAAATACATTTGGATCACAAATTCTTGGACACAAAAAAGTCTGCTATTGCAATCATCCAATAGTATTTTCCCTCCCTTTGTATCATTGCGTGCACTTTTCCATTAGCTGAAGGAGGCGGAAGTAGACTCCTTCTTCTTCCGAGCATGTAAACACCATGGAAAAGCTAATGATGGTGCGCGGAATGATACGAAGGAAGGGAAAATAGTGCCGGGTGATTGTGAGCTCTGACTTTTTGCGGCCAAGAATTCGTGATGCAAATGGATTACTGTTTTAAACTCATGTTGTTTTTTGGAGCAAAACACTTTATCCGTGTGACTCCAGCAACTAGACGGAACTACTTTCTGCAACACCGAAAACCGGGCCAGAACTCCGCTCACGGGACGCAGTGGGGGAAAAGTCACTGCTGCTGAACGACACTGATGGTGAGGAGCTCATACAACTTCATGTCAAAAAATCTGAACTATCCCTTTAAAGATGACAGAGGGCGCGATGTGTTTTTGCCAAGATCTCCTCATCTGTTTCACTCAGGTCTGACTGCTCGTCTAAATAGATGAGTGACTCCCGTGTGTTTGTGTTTTGCAGAGCCTGCCCTTGTCGAGCACAAACACCACGACGGAAGGTGAGAATTTTTACTTTTCTAAATGTCTCTAAAAGCTGCGGTTTTCGAAGTGCGACGCAAAAAAATGTGCAACTTTCTCAAATCACATGTGCGTATAATCCTCTTTAGCCACCAAGTGTAATTACGTTAAGGTCACAGCATTTAAATAATTTTGAATGTGGTTTGAATGCAAGCACTTTAATTTCATGACATAAATTGACCTCTATTGGTCATTTTATGTCACAAAATTAAACAAAAATGTTGATTGACAGCTCCCATGATCCCCCACAGCTTCACAGTACCTCTAATGTTGTTTTGGCTTGACTGACCGACTGCTTATGGTTAATGAGACGTACTTTAAGGACATTTCTAAAATCCTGCATGAGAGATAATGAGATCCTCCCTCCTCTCTGCGTAGCTCCTTCCTGTCCTCGAGTAGCCGTGAATTAATGCAGCGAAAAAAGCAGATGGTATCGAGTGGATGCCGCAGATAAGCTTCGGGGCTCCTCGATCTGCAACCGGACATTTAACCGCCGTGCACCGCCTCGGCCCCAGCATAGACGCTTCCCTCGGCCGTCTCCTCCCAGCCTGCCCTCTTTTATAAACAGCTGTTGTAGTGTCAGGCTCCAGTGGGTGACCCCGGGGGTCAGCGCAGTCCCAGAGGTGCCTGCGGGGCAGCGCGGCTCCAGCTCCGGCAGGGTTCTGTTCATGGCCATGTTTCCAGTGTTTGTTTTCTCTTCCTTCTCTGTTTGTTCGGTCGTAGTCGTCCCTGTTCCTCCCCCACAGACTGCGCACCCGGGACACTTTCACACATATACTCCCACAGGAAAGCGTACTGTACATTATATAAACGCTTTTACTTCAGTATGAAAACAGGATACACACTGGCGTATAGCAACTGGTTTTATGTTTCCGTGCACACGGAATAAGCATGCCATTGTAGCATTATTGGGGTAATTTATATATCAGCATCTCCTAACAATGTGGAAATGAAACACCAGGCCGGAAAATAATCCCCATTTTTCACGTGTCCTCCACAGCAGCACCCACACCCTCACCCACACCCACACCCAGAGTGCTCATGTTCCAAGAAGTGTGGGGTCGGAGCTTCTGCCGGACCATCGAGAAGCTGGTGGAGGTGGTGCAGGAGTACCCGGCCGAGGTGGAGCACATCTACAGCCCCTCCTGTGTGCCGCTGGTGAGGTGCGCCGGCTGCTGCGGGGACGAGAACCTGGAGTGCCACCCCACCCTCACCACCAACGTCACCATGCAGGTAACCCCCCCCCCCTGTATTAAAATCCTTTGGATGGTGCGGAGGGGTGACATTTGCACAACTGATTGCTCTCTATTCTCATGATTAATATTGAATGAATAAAGTACTTGTTGCTACTGTTGCATGTGTGGTGAGACTTTGCGGTGCTGACCCGGCCTGTTTGATCCTCCTCAGCTGTTGAAAATCCGACCGGCGGAGCCCGGCCAGGAATATGTTGAGATGACGTTTGTGCAGCATCAGACATGTGAATGTAGGTAAGAAAGAGCATCAGACTTTCTGACATAAGTATGCAGAACCGAACGACAGCACAGCACCGATTTGTTCTGTTTTAATTTTGTCCAAATATTTTTTTCCTCAGAGTCAGGAAACCTGTAGTGAAGGGGGAAAGGTAAGCGCATGGACATCATCTGTATGTGGATTTTTTTTCTTTTGTTTGAAAGCGGCTCACCGTGTACTTTATGTTTGCCTCGCAGGAAAAGGCATAGAGGAAGAGGAAAGAAGAGAAAGGAGAAACCGAAAGCGAAAGAATGTGACAGGTGATGGCATAATATGATACAACGTTGGCCTCAGGGGGTCTTTGAGGGAGGAAATAGTTCAAATTTCACTTGCAGGAAACATTTCAGCACAACCAATCTGGTGCAAATTCCACAGATCTGACCACAGCTTTACACTAACTTTTGCTATTGTATTTCAAAGGAAAACAATCTTATGGGATGCAGACCATAAAAAAGTCAGACCCCGCCCCTTAATGCACCCTTTCCTTTCGTCTTGTAGGTGCCAGATCCCTCGCAGGTAACTGAGGTGGCAGCCCAACCCCTTGTTGCAGTGTGGCTCACTATTTATTTCCGGCCCAGTGGCAGCATCAGGAGTCTCCTTCGCTCATCTACCAACACTGTGTCTGCAGCCAGAGACTCAAACAGCTGGGTTGTTTTTGCCGACATGCCGCTCTGCTGACGGGCAGAGCGTTTGTAATGACAAAAAGAATGCGTGTTCTGATTGGTGGAAAGACTGCTGTTACACACCTGACACAATGGACATCCCTGGGAGCCAGTGCAATGTAGAACCAAACAGACTTCTCTTTTACACTAGTTATTACTGTATCAGGTATTGTAATTGTCCATTTCCATTTCTTTGGTATTTAAAGGTGGTTATCCATGTTTATTTCTATATTTATTGATCCATACAGCAGATTATATTTGGATCAAAAAGCTTTAGAACGTTTTTTCACCTTTTTCTTTATAAATATTAACCGAGATGCCTTGACTTGAAGAGGCAGCGGCGCGAATGTGCGGCTGCCCTGCAAAAAAAATGTAATGTCTCCCTCTAGTGGTTTTGGAAACAGTGTTCAGCACAGATTTATACAATGCACTACAGTCCAAATATGACCATGGCATGAAACGGTCTACCTGTCAATCACATCACATCGGGAAGAGAGTAAGATAGCAATAACTGTGTGTGTTCCAGACGAATCCTCTGCCATCGCACCACGTGAGCGGACATACTGAAAGTTTGAAGTGTTTTACTGTATGACAACTATATTTATCAGTAAAGTATATTAACTGAAGATATGTCCACAGACAATTTTGCATAAATAAATTAACTGTGATGTAACACACTGTACTTAATTGTGCTTTTAAGTCACTTTTTTTTCAGCAGTTGGAGGGATGACTTATCAATCAATATGATTTCCTTTATTTATTTAATTTATTGCTTTTAATGGTAAGCTTTGATTGAATTATTTCAGTTCTTATCTTGTGTTGCACAACGGTTATTGCAAAAAAAACCAGTTGCTTTATAAGTCATTCCCCACTGCATGCAGATATGGGCTGTGTCCGAAATCATCCACTCATTCACTACTCACTTTGTATACGTCTTTTACACACAAATTGTGTATTATTACACGATTATGATATATCTGGCTGCTTCAGCTGGTGTGGCGGCTATCACCAGGTTATCCTATAATAACTCTCACATCAGTAAAATGCACTGTATTTGCAAATGAACATTAAATTTAATAAACAAATAATTTCACTATATTTTTGTGCCAAAACCGAACCAAACTATATAAACAAAGTATAAACAAACTCGTACTTTCACCGGAATAGTTTTTGTCTAAACTATTTTACAGCCATGAGAAAGCTGCCTGAGAGGCTTTTTAACCTTTCATTTCATGTGTGTGTGTGCGTGTGTGTGTGTGTGTGTGTGTCATACACCACTCTCACAATGGATGATGGGATACTTTGTGCGCGCTACATAGCGTCTGATAATACTGATTGTACTTTCAGACACCACTACAAAATGGCAAACCCGTGCATTATATGACAACTGGGTGATTTCGGACACAGCGACAGATATGAGGCGTGTGCGTCTGTGCGTGTGTGTGTGTGTGTGTGCGCCCGCGTTGGGCCTTTACACACAAAAAGCAGGAGATGAAGAGACGACGCTCTCCATCTCAGAGACAAATAGAACCTGGATCCATTTCTGCTGGTATGATTGCAACCTTCGCGGGTGACTGACTGCTCAGCGGTGTTACAGCAGGAAGTGGGAGTTTCACTTTCAACCTCTGGGATGGAGGCAGGGCCGAGAGAGACACACACAGGACGCATAAAGAAACCTTCATATATTCACATTCACAGAATTACATTATGCAACATGATAAAGACGCAATATGTGGCTCAAACTGGAAAGAGAGACACAGTGAGCCATTTGCTTGTTCAGTTGTTCTTATTTGGGTCTCCTCCTCAGCAGCCCACAGCGATCGAGTGGGGGTGAAAAAAAGTGAGTACAGGGTTTCTGTCACGTACGTTAGGGGTTTGTTTGCAGAGGCTTCTTCCTTTTTGTGGCTTCTTTGAATGTTCTCAGAATGGACTGCGTGTGTTTTATTGCGTATTAGGGGGAATTTTCTCCTTTGGGTTAAAGTACAAAGTTCTCCTCAGAGCTCCGCCCAGCAGGTGGGTGGAACCATGTGACAGTGAATTTGGTTTACGTTTCTCAGGAAGAGAACGTAGCTGTGTCATTCTGTCATTGTGTGTGAGAGCTGAAATGGCGGCAGCAATGGAAGCAGAAAACCTCTCCTGTTCCATCTGTCTGGATCTCCTGAAGGATCTGGTCACGATTCCGTGTGGACACAGCTACTGCCTCAGCTGTATCACTGAATGGAGGGGTGAGGAGGATCAGAGAGGAATCCACAGCTGCCCTGAGTGCGTCAAACCGAGGTCTGACCAGGTGAAGACCCCCATGCTAGCAGCTTCAGCAGAGGAGCTGAAGAAGACTGGACTCCAAGCTGGAGATGTGGCCTGTGACGACTGCACAGGGAGGAAACTGAAAGCCCTAAAGTCCTGTCTGGCGTGTGAGGCTTCCCTCTGTCACCTTCACCTTCAGCCTCATTTAGAATCTCCTGCTGTGGCTAAACTCAAGCTGGTCCATGCTGCCACGAAGCTCCGGACGAACATCTGCTCTCAGCATAATGAGGAGGAGAAGATATTCTGCCGCTCTGACCAGCAGTGTATCTGTTATCTCTGCTCCCTGGATGAACATAAAGGTCACGACAAAGTCTCAGTTGCAGCAGAGAGAGGACAGAAGCAGAAGGAGCTGCAGGAGAGTCAACAAGCCATCCAGCAGACAATCCAGGACAAAGAGGAGGATGTGAAGGTGCTCCAGCAGGAGTTCAAGAACATCGACGTCTCTGCTGATGAAGCAGTGGATTACAGTCGTAACATCTTCAGTGATTTGATCCGCCTGATGGAGAAGAGAAGCCGTGATGTGGAGCAGCAGATCAGATCGCAGCAGAAAGCCGAAATGAGTCAAGTCATAGAGCTTCAAGAGAAGCTGAAGCAGGAGATCA
>CAESWR010000487.1:143778-153992 GCA_903171835.1 Mullus surmuletus | reverse complement strand
TTGTAAACTCAAATAATGGTTTGTGGTCAGAGGTCAGTCGGGTGCTGGGTGGGGCCATCTCTTTCTCTTTTTTTCCCCCTCAAAGAAAGCTCCCTCTCCACAGCCATCAACCAGGGAGTAACACATGAGGAAAAATTCAACCCTCAATTGTTTCTGACTGAATCATCACTTTCCGTTCCCCTATTTTCAGTGGAGAGAAACCAAATGAATTCATGAGCTTTTGGAAAATGTTTTCAGTTCAAACAAAAGCTGAATTTTTGTTTTGCTTTGTCATAGTCTGAACATATGTTGTTTCATATGATTGTGCATATAATCATATTTCAGGGTGTTATTATAGCGTGTGCAGTCTCACACAAACACAAACCTGCATTAAATGGAAATAGATATGTTTAGAGTTAAGTGTTGTAAGATGACCTCTTCGGTTTCTGTAATAGTGACTCCCACAGCAATCTTTTGTGTCTCTTGTGCGAGTGGTTATAGGTGATTTTTATTATTTGATCACTAAGCTGCAGGGGGAATTCATAGCTGGGGTGGCGAAATACTTGCCTCATGAGCAGCACAGGCAGAGACGCACGTAGACTTTACTACGGGAAAAGCTATCGCATCGGCAGCTGAGATCACTTCCAACAAATCCAACAGCATCATTCCGAATCAGTGAGTGGTCAGTCCAGAGAACCGCCCAGCAGTTATCCAGAAGTGGCTCACACTGAGATTCTGGTTTTCCTGACCACCTGTCATGGTTAGCCAAAGATATATTTTAAAAAAAGGATGCATTTAAATCAGGTAATCACATTAGAAACTGTGTGTTTCATCATACACACCTGTACCATACGGCCTTTGACCCCCCCTTTTAACCTTGATGATGTGTCTTTGCCTGCCCTCCATACACAGTGTATTTGTAATCGTATGTCTTGCCAACATGACCGGTCAAAGCAGATCTGCCCAAGGTTTCTTCCTCTCGGCGGGATACGTTGGGTCCCTGTTTTGTCAGTGCCTCTGTTGTGTGTTTTACAGCTTTGTAGACATCTATGTAAAGCACTTTGTAACCTTGTTTTGATAAGTGCTCTACAAATAAATGTTATTATTATTATCATTATTATCATTATTATCATTATTATTATTATTATTATTGTTACCTGAGGACTTGTGCTTGTGAGAATGTAGAATACTATTTCATTACAAACTACCCGCCAGCTCAAAAGGAAAGACAAAACTCCAAATATACTTTCGGCACTTAAAGGTGAAAGCACAATGAAGGATTCCAAGGCCTCTGCAAAGACAGAAATACACTACAAACATAGCTGCGGTGCTGTAACTCATCGTGGGTGTGTGGGAGATCACGACACACTGGGGAAATCACCTCAAAATTCCCCAAACTGACAAGATCTGACTTGAGATCTGCAGGTTAAATCCAGGTTATTTTCTCTCATGCTTATGATTGAGCTCTTTTAAAGCACTTTAAAATCATTACATTTAATCTTTTTGTCCTTTTAGTAATTTTAGTTAGCTTTGGTTCTGTACTCTGTCTCACCTCTATCGCCTGGCCTTTGACTCCCCTCCATGATCTTGCTTACCTGTCTCCTGCCCTCCATCTGCAGTGTTTGTTTTTTGTATTTGTTTGTCTGCTAACCTGAGCGGTCTAAGCAGATGAGCGCCCACCCCGAGTCGTGGATCTGCCCAAGGTTTCTTCCCAAAGGGGAGTTTTTCCTTTCCCCAGTCACTTTGGTGGGATATGTTGGGTTCTTGTTTTATATGTGCCTCTGTTTTGTGTGTCTCGGCACTTCACTTGCATATGTCCATGTAAAGCACTTTGTAACCTTGTTTTGAAAAGTGCTCTACAAATAAATTGTATTATTATTATTATTATTATTATTATTATTATTATTATTATTAAATGCGCTCTGTTTTTAAATGCTTTCAAATGTACTTTTAATCACGTAAAGCACATTGAGTTACCTTGTGTATTTAAAATAAATAAAGCTGCCTTGCCCGGTCTCGCCTTGCCTAGGTGTCAGTTCCCTGTGTGACCAGTAGAGGGCGACGTGGGCGCCTCCACAGCGGCCGCTCCGCGCGCTAACAAAGCAGACGAAGAAGAAGAGCGAGCGGGGACGAGTGTGGCGCATATTACGTGGGAAACAGTAAGCTTGGATGCGCCATAAAAAGGATTTTCAGTTCCCAAACAGCGACTTTTGGTAAGAAATGCTAATAAAACACTTATTTGCAGTTTTGGACCGTGTTTGCGACGGGTTATTTCCCGGGCTAATGCTAATGCTAATGCTAAGGCTAGCGAACAGCTGACAGTGAGTGTATGAAGACAACAGCTAAGCTAATGTTTTAGCCCACGCTTCACCTCCCACCGCGCTTTTATACCAATTTAAATCTAATCTGCAACTAAATCAACTATTTATGTTTGCCAGAAAGGTGTAAATTCGTCATAACAAGTCCGTGTTGTCAAAAGTTGCCTGTTGTAAACAACGTTGCCAAGCTAACGTGAGCTAACGTTGTGCTGCAGCGCTGCTTGCACGTCTTCTTCGTGTGATCTGATGGTTTCTGATCATTTCTCATCCAACCTTCTGTTATTATGTAAGAGGGACATCTTCAAGGCAGCCCTCATACGTAACCAATGGTTACATAACGTGAGATGGCTTCTGCTGGTGACATCTGATGACAGTGTGAATGTTGTGGAGATTTTTTGGAGACTTTTCCACATGCAGGGATTTCACTTTTCAGATTGTAAGTTGACAGGAGTGTGACCTGGTGACCCCTGAAAGTGAATTTACCATCACATGAATTATGTAATCGCAGAGCGGATTGGGATGCAGGCAGTGAGAGCTTGACCTTTCAAAGATGCCAGTGTGACTCACACACACACACACACACACACACACACACACACACACACACACATAAACACACACGGGCTCTTTTGATAGATCACACACCGTGCAAGTACTTCAAACATCTCATAAAACCCCGGTGCTGAAGCTTGCATACATATAATAAGTGACCAAACTTTCATAACGATATTTTAGAGTTCTTATTTTCTTGTACACAAGAGTTGATAATGTTTACGTGTCCCCTCTGATCACCTCTGACTCGTTTGTGATGTATTTCTCCGTCCCGCTCTCATTCTCTCTGAAACTTCTGCTCTACAGTGGAAAATAAGCATTATTTTGCAATTGCTGGCAACATTTGATAAAATCAAAAGGGATAAAGTTGAGTAAAAACTGCTCTGCTGCTCATTGGGATTTGTTGATATTTAGTTAGTTGCAATTGCATACTAATAATACCGGTGACAAATTGCTCCCTCGTGGCTCGTAAATATGTAAGTCAAAGCTCAGAGCTCACAATGTCATGATGACCAGTGGAGTAATCGCTCTAAAAAATGGAATGTTGATCACATGCCAGATCCTGGCTGTCGTTGTCCTATTTTAACTTTCACGTCTTCTTTACACCCCCCCCCCCCCCTTCTGCCACAGAGGAAACAAACATGAGTGGTTTCATCCGCCCAGAGAGACACCAGACCCCGCCGTTCACCAGGGCAACACACCTGGGCTCATCCAAGTCTGATCTGGAGCGAGATTCAGGCTTCTCAGGTTTGATTCAGTTGCGCTATTGTGCACATTAAATCCTATTTTGGCTCAAATATACTGAAATCCTCCACGCACGTTTTATGTATCACGTGGTTGCTGTGGCAATGTAGCAGTATTTCTGAACCTTTATATTATTAATATTAGCACGAGAGATTTGAAATGAAAAATCAAATCATTAAAAGGAGGTCAGCTGTAATCAAAGCTACAGATCTAGGTCACATTCAATCTTCTATTGGTTCAGTTTTCCTTTTGACCTCTATTTACCTGTCATGGGATTAACTTGATTGTGTCTGGTGCTCCCAATCATGTTGATAGCATCTTCCAAGCACTTCTCAAGTGATTCTTACCTACCTTTATTTACAAAATATTTATATTCTGCTACAACCAGAGTTGTCAGTGGTTTGGCGGATCTGTGGGTTTTTAAAAATAGCGAGGCCCCCTCTCTCGTCCTGCCTCCCGCAGATGCCAGCTCCGAGTACCTCAGTGCAGTCGACCTGACCGACTCTGAAGATGCAGGGAGGAAGGGGTCTGTCGTCGGCCAGGACCCCAATGGTGTCCAGGTGGCTGTGATTGGAGGCTCGTACGCCGGACTCTCCCCAATGATCATCATGAACAACTTCATCCTCAAGCAGGTAAAGTAGACAAGTCACCTTTGTGTTTGCTTTGTAGCCTGGCAGCGTTTAGCAAGTTTATTATTGCTGATGCTATTTGTTAATCTTCAGCATGTTGTGGCTTTTGACCTCATTAATGTACTTGTGTTTTAAGCTTAAAATATCACTCGACCTGATTTTCCGGGCAAGCCGCGGTGACACAGATATTCACAATAACAATTCACGTATTCCTTTGCCACTGCTGTTGCTTTTTCCACAAGAGTTGAAATGCTGAAGAGGAACTATGAGAATATATTTGCTGCAAACCAACATTTTTACAGCAATAATCTTCTCTTTTGATTCTCTTAGTTGCTATACAGAAAACTGCTTACCTCTTAGTTTGATGTAATTATGGTGCATACAAAATAGCATTGAATGCAGACATTTATTCATTTATTTTTTATAGCTGTAGCAGCATCCCACATTTAGTTTTCCAAAAGTGTAAAATCTTATTTCACTGCAACGCTCCGATTGCCCGTCCTTGATGCTTGCCCTCATTTTCTGCTTTTATGTGATGACGGCACATACAGGATAGCGTCCCCCAGTAGAGGTCTTTGTGTACAGAACAAATACAGCCCCAGGAGCTCCGCCCCTCCGCTCCCCACCGCACGCATCAGTCGATTGTTACCGTTGAAATTAGAGAAAGCTAATCTAGGCTTTTAATTGTTCCCCCAGCCGTCCCAGATGGCTCCTGCAGAGAAACAGTGGGGCTTTCCTCCCCCTCTTGACGTCATGCCTCAGTCTCAGATGGTTCTCCTTCAGCCCATGGTGTCGAATGGCAGCGGCGGCTCCCCAAAGACTGGCACCGAAAACACACGACAATCAAAAGGCTACATGCCCATCCTCAAGTCGTACCCCAGAATCGCCCCGCACCCCGGGGAGGTCCCCTCCAAGAGGTCGGGCTCCTCCAGGATGCGGGGCGGCTCCAGCTCAGGACGCGAGCAGCGACAGAGGAGACGCCACCACAGCCAAAGGCACCACAGCTCCCCCAGCCCACAGCCGACGGCGCAGACCCCCACCAAAGCCATCCCCAAGTTCGACGTAGCAATCAATCAAAGCGCAACGGCAGCTGACATTCAGGAATTCGGCGACAAGTGTTTCTCCCCGCTGACGGTCTTCGACCCTCTGCCTCCATACATGCACGACGACGGCGCGGAGGCCGACGCCCTCAACGCCGGCGATGACATCAACAAGCTGCAGCGCTTCAGCAATACCTACAACATCCTCAACAAGTGCGGCCTGCTGGGCATCACCATGCGCACCAAGCAGCTGATCAAGGAGAACAAGCGCACGCAGGGCCAGGTGCAGCAGCTCCGGGAGCAGACCTCGCTGCTGCTGGAGGCTCTGGGCAGCGGAGACCCGCAGCTGTGGACTAAACTGCAGGTGTCTATGCAGAACACGGACAAGGAGCAGTGCGCCGTCAAAGCACACCGGGACCTGATGTGAGGAACGCCACTGAGGGAAACCAGCAGCTCTTAATGTGGGTGGGTGGGTGGGAGGAGGGAGGGAGGGTCAATTAGGGCATCCGAGGTTATATATCTCAATTTTGTTTTTATAGATAGTCCACAGCACTGCATCGGGTGTAAGGCACACACACTGGTTATTGGCATTATTGGCTTAAAAATATGGCGGTATGAGTCCGATTGTGCCATTGTAGCTGGCCGATGCGTTGAGTAATGTGTATTAAGAGTGCCAGCGACAAGCTTTAAACATATCAGCTGCATGGAGCTATTTGAAATCATGAAGAGCACAAAAAAATCTTGAAAAAGAGGAAAGAAAACATGGGATTCTTCTCTTCAATTCTATATGAAGCAATAGTTTTGGATATCAGCCAAAAGAGTAAACATTTTGGTAACATATCAGCGAAATATCATTTTTAGTATCGTACCTGACCCATATCGAACTAAAAAAAGATACTTGTATGCACTTGTCAGGGGGCTTTTGGGCCAAAAACTGTCGAGAGCTGCTGGTCAGAGCCCCGGATGTACAAGCTGAAGCACATCCCAGTGGGAGTAAAAAAGCATGCTTACATTTCAAACCCTCGCCTATAATGAATTTTTCTTGCCTCTGCTGTTTGAGAATAGCAAGTATCACTTGCACTAGGGCTACATCAGCATAAATGTTAAACTCTTAACTGCATCTACGCATGTCTGAGGGTTTAGTGGGTTCATTCTAAACATGGCAGTGCATCAAGATTATCGGCCATATCTGTGGCTTTGAGGACGCCAAGATTGGTTAGTTGACCAAATATCTCAACAATTAGACAAATTGCTGTGACATTCTGATCAGATATTTATTTTTCCCCAATGTTGGATCCTACTTTGTTAGTTTTTTTAATTTATTTTTTATCTTGACTCTGTGACAGATCAGTATGGTATTTTACTGATATTCATGGTCCCCAGAGGACAAATTGTAAGAGTTTCCTCCTCGCTCTTAGTACCACCCGTCGTTCATCATTTCACATTTCAGATTTTCTTTTCAGTGCTTGAGTTTATGAACAAGTACTTGCAAAACTGATGGCATTCCCAGTCGCTTCAGCTGTGTCATTGTCGCTTTTGATGGCATTCATACGAAGCCTCGCGAGATCGGAACTGAATTGCGTTTTTAAAGGTGAATTGGAGTTTACTCATTTAAACACGTGTGATTTCATCATTTCATAATCACTGCAATAAGATGAAACAATCATGTTTGTATACTGTTTCCTTGCGTCGAAATGAGCAAGTTCAAGTGTTAATGACCAAAATGTTTAATCTGAATGTGGAAATTCTTCATTTAGATTCCTTTAAAATGGTTGTACGAGCCTGGCAATTAGTTACCCACACTTAACTGTGTAAACATGGAACATGGTAGACATCAACATGTTACCACTATACCATGATTATTATTATTATTATTATTGTTATGTGCATGTAAGCTTCAGTAGCAGCTCAACTGAGTCGCTAGCATGACTTCAGAATTATTATTTTTATATTTTGTTGGTCAAGTGTTATTGGTTTCATTTTCCTCATCACGGACATGCAGCGTGAATCGATGACGAAATGTCCTGTGAGTTTGCCTTCTTTCGTTTTTTTTAATCAGTGTCTGCTCGCTTTGATACTGTGACGATTTCTGAAGTGTGTATTATTATTACTGACATCTCCTGTCAAACGACAGCTGGATAGCTCACGGCGAAACCACGGAGAGCGATCTGAACGGTCAACTAAAACATTTTTCCGCCTTCTGACTGTGTTATTTATTTGTATTACCTTTTTCTTTTTTTACAAAGATTAAAGCTGTTAATAATGTGAGCGTGTACCAACCACATAACAACTGATTTGATGAGTTGTAAAGAAAGATCTTTTTGTTTTTCCCACAAGATGTCAAGAAATACGCAAAAGCCTAAAATGTAGCAAGTGAAGTGTTGTAGCCATAGAATCTTTAGACGAGCTCTGCTGCTGCTGTGTTCACTCCTACTGCAGGTTACTGAATGAGAAATAGAAGCGGCGCAAGAAATGGGACCTATTTCTCCTTTAGTTTCGTATGACAGACTTGCACTTTAGTTACAAGATTACTGACTTTTTTTTTTGGCCTGTTTCACTTAATGAGAGTTGCTTCTCTTGACAAAAAATGTGAATGTTTATCTGGTTACCCGTGCCTTTATTTGTTTATGTTTTTTTTCTTTACATGTTACAGGCTCGTGTCGGCGCTTTAACAGCTTGTGTTTTTTGTGGGAGAAAGTTGAATGTACTTAAAAGCTCTCCAAAGAACTGAACATTCTTCTGTGAAAATTAGACAAAAGTGGTCGTCGCCATAAATTGATCATAAAGCTATTTGTCAAAAGAGTTCTTTTTGAGAAACCGTGAAGTCAAGCTAAGTGAAACATGGTTGTGTGTAAATCTCAAGTTGTACCTATTATTTATTTTTAACACTACACTTCTGCAATACTTTTCAGTCTTGTACGACTCAGAAAAAAAATCATATTTTGTTTTAACAAAGGGTTTTTTATTTGTATTAAGATATTTTTGGCTCTGTTTTTGTATATGTGCTATCTGTGTCTTTAGCAAAGGTCACTTCTACTAATTAATTGTCATAAAATTTTGTTTGAGGATCATTTCCATTGAGTCCTTTATTCCACAGCTGATTCTCAGCGCACATTAGATTTTGTTACTCAAAGTATACAACTATTTTGAATATTTTTTGCAGTCACCACCTCATAGTAACGTGGGTATTTTATGATATATATGCTAATGTCAGTGGTGCATTGATAAACGATGAACATTATATAAGAAATCCAGATAAATACTAAAAATAATATTTGTTTTCATAGATAATGTCAGTTAAGTTCAACAATAAGATCTAGAAAACAACCCAAAAAACCTTAACTCCAATGTAAGTCTGCCTTACATATTTTGAATATCACTTTTTTCTATATTTAACTTTAACTGCCTCGACACTGGCACTATTAGAGATGAAAAGCAAGTGCATGGTGAGATTTGAATAGTTTTATTGATATAACAGGAATAGACAAAAATAGCTCTAAAAATTATTTTAGTCCAAAACATCTTAAACATTATGAATATGTCTTACAGTAGCTGCAGCATAACAGTGAAAAGTCCTCGCTGTGACCAAAGGGCCTCTTTCATCAGCCGAGCATCAACATCTCGTCTTTGGGCTCATCTTCCACGCACGTGCACGTAAGACACAATTTCATGGCACATTGTGATTAATACCCTGGATCGGTGTGTGTGATACTCCCCCCCCCGCGCTCCCCATACACTGGAGTTTGTTTACGACATAAAGTCTGGCAGTCGATGCTGAGGATCGGTGTGTCTGGTTCTTTCCTTGTCTGCTAGCCCTTGAGTGAATCGTCGTAGAGTAGGTTTTCCTGAATGTGGCGCTCTGTGAGAGGGTCTGAAAGCGAGGGATGCACGATAATATTGGCACAGCATCTTTTGTCGGCTTTAAAAAGTGCATTATCGGCACCAGGCCGATAAATGTGTATTATGAGCAGCAGCAGCAGCAACCGGCTTCAAACTTGTCAGCTGCACGGAACTCATTTAAAGCCGCTATCCACTACAGCAAAAAAAAAAAGAAAGGAAAAAGCAGCTGTGTTGTATATTGGTGTTGGATATCGTCCAAAAGCCAATGCAGTGCATCCCTAATGAAAGCACGGAACACATTGATGGATAATCTCTGAGGCGTCTAAATCAATAGCTAAGTACAAAAACACAAAGTGCGCATGTATGCAAAACCGTCTCTAGAGTATAACTGTGCCTTAATATTGCCTTTTAAAAACCTCTGTAAGGGATTTAGACTAAGCTCTTACTGTAAATGTAAATGTACACTGCTTGTATGGCTCCTGTCCTTAAAGGAATGTGTGCTATGAGCTAACAAACTACTTCAGAGGTCATAAAGCACAGATTAAGTATTTAAATTCAACCATACAGATCTCTACGAAGCATTTTCTACGACTTGTGCTGTTTGCGTGACCTATCGGTAGCTATGGCGACTGCCGCTCAGTCTTGTTTCTGCGCATCGCCATCGTCGGGGCACGTCTCCACCGTCTGCACGGGAAAGATAAGGCCGACGATCCAGCGGGTCCCGAAAACGTCCTTGAGGTTGGCTCTCCAGGGACTGCGGTTCTCCACCAGCTGCCCCCTTTGCATCTGACACCAGGTCTGCCCTCGGGCCACCAGCAGCACCTGCTGGCAGCAGAAGCCCGCGCAGACCAGGCCGATGCCGAGCCACACGTACAGCATCAGCACCAGGAAGAGCTGAAGGCCTGAGACGGTCCCTGGGCGCAAGGGAAAAAAACAGAGTGAGAGGTCTGATCGAGAATCATGAGGAGCCTTGGCATTAAGACGGGTCTAGAGACCACTTGAAAGTCCCGGTCTTGTCTCGGACTCAAACTCGGACTTGAAGACATTTGTATTTAGTTTTGTCTCGGTCTCTGACTAGGTGGACCCACACCGGTGGAGACCACTGCTTGTCT
>CAESWR010000487.1:97749-110307 GCA_903171835.1 Mullus surmuletus | reverse complement strand
TTTACATGGGTTGATGTTCGAAATGGTGCCAATGGACGTGTTTGTGCATCTTCAGGTCTCCTCTACGTGATCCTGAAGCACATGGTGGACCGCTACAACATCTACTATGCATACGTTCCCACCAAGCTCAACCAGCGGATCCACAGAGCCGCCATCAACCAGGTGGTCCTGGCGCCCATCCTCTGCATGTTCTGGCTGCTCTTCTTCTCCGTGCTCAGACTAGGTACTGCTCGTGCTTTGACGCTGCAAAGCGACGTGTTCTCGGCGGCGTTATGACACGCTCTCCTCTCTGTCACAGGCCCGGTACATCCCATCACCCTCTTCACACTGGTGTCCCTGCTCTCCTGCATCGCCTTCTCCCTTTTCCGCTTGTGCCTTAGGAAGCAGCCAGACAAGTCGACAAGTTACCAGGTCAGACCCGCCAAACCTCGATGACATCCAATCCAATCTGAGGAAATTATATGTATTTTTCAGTGTAACATGCCCTTTTTCTTCCCCGCTTCCTGACCTTTCTTTGTTTCAGATGTCTAATCAGCCGGCAGAGGGGACGTTCGCTGATGCAGACAGGAGCACTGTGACATCCACCACTGCCTCCAGTGTACAGTCCCGCTTTTTTTCCATAATAACAGCGCTTCATTTTGCTCAAAAAAGTGATAGTGGGGGCTGCAGCTGAAGCATGCTGGAACTGATTTGTTGAGGGAGGAATTGTTGGATTCGTTAAGCATTAGACGCCCTGCATTATGTGCCAGAGGTTGTCTGTCCAACACTCAATACTGCACAAATATGCAACATATATATATGCAATATTTGCCCTTTTTAATAGGTAGATTCCCTTATTGTGCAAGGATCATGTTATCTAAATAAAGTGTATTTTATTTAGTGTTTCCTCAGTCCAACACATAATGAAACACTGAGAGTCCCGCTTTTTTCTATAATAATGACGCTTCATTTTGCACAAAAAAGTGACAGTGGGTGCTGCAGCTGAAGCATGCTGGAACTGATTTGCTGAGATTTGTGAGGGAGGAATCGTTGGATTCGTTAGCCATTAGATGCCCTGCATTTTGTGCCAGAGGTTGAGAGAGGTTGAGTTTGTCGAACACGCAATGGTGAAGAAATATATGCAAGATTTGTCCTTTTTAACAGGTAGATTCCCTCATTGGGTGAGAATCATGTTATCTGAATAAGGCGAAGTTCAGTGTTTCCTCCATCCAGAACACATAATGAAACACTGCATCATTAGTAATAATAGTAAACTTTAAAACTCTGCTTATTTATTGTTTTGCGATGTCGATCTTTGTTTAGCTGTTCGTAGCGTCCGTGCTGCTGGAACCGGAGCTGGCTCTGACCCCCATGCCCTCCCCGGCCCACCACAGCTACGGCACCATGGCCAGCTCGCAGGGCTCAGGCCATGGCGCGGCGGAGGAGGAAGAGGAGGGCGAGGAGGACCACGCCCAGACCCATGAGACTGAGCTCCAGGACCCCCCCGACACCTTCTGCTCCAGCCCGCTCATGGACAGTCCGGTGGGCTACCAGTAAAAAAAAAAAAAAAAATCTCTATATATATATAAATTAATTTTGAAAAAGTCCACAACGTTTGCTTCACCTGGGGAGTGCAGATCGCCAAATGTTGCAGTGCCGCGTTTCACCGCTGACCTCACACTCCAACCTAGCTGCCTCAGACCCCTACCCCAACCCCCCCCCAAAGACCCGGAGACGAGCTCACGGTGAGACCACAGCATCTGGATCCATCTTAACATCACAAGACTGCAAACATAAACCGGTCCTCCCTCCTCCCTTTCTCGGCGGCTTCACCTGCAGGCGGTCAAAAGCGATGAGTGCCGATCGGAAAAGTCCATGTCGTGACACTTGGACGCGAGCTGAGAGGAGTTGAAAGTTCCCGTCAGAGTGGGTGGTGTGAGCAGGCTCGGCCCGGCAGACCCTGAGCGCGGGGAGGCTGAGGGCGAGGGCGAGGGTGATGGTGAGGGCGAGGGCGAGGGTGAGGGTGAGGGCGAGGGCGAGGGCGAGGGCGTGGGGGAGGGCGAGGGTGACAGCAAGGGTGAGGGCGAGGGTGAGGATGAAGATGAGGATGAGGATGAGGGTGAGGGGGAGGGCGAGGGTGAAGACAAGGGTGAGGGCGAGGGTGAGGGCAGCCACTTGTGAAGCCATCTGCAGTGAGAGAGCAGACAGACGGAGGGGCCGAATGGGACGCAGAGAGGCAATAGAAGTTCCTCTCCCTGCTGAGGCACGAGCGGCGCGACTGTACCTGAAGCTTGTAACTACTGTCAATTTAAGGTTTGCTATTTTTGCTACAGTATGTTTGGTGTTGATATTGTGCTTTTTTTGGGGGGGGGGTTCAGAGCTTTTCCACGATAACTTTTTCTCTTTTCACCGGTATTCTTATTTACGTTGAATTATATGAGCTACGAGGGGAAATCAGAAGCACATCATGAAATGACAAAAATATTTCATGGATACTCACAAAAGTGCGCGAGTCTACTGTGGGAAATTCGCCCGTCTTAGTAATTATGTGAAGCGCTGAGTGCGACCTGTGTAACTAAAGCCATTGTTTTCACATTCTTTGACATTACTTTGAAATGTAATGGCTCTGCAGCCATTTAAGAGTGGTCATTTGTCAAATGTTTGTGTAATAAAATGTGGTTTTGTCATGTCACAAATCCAATTAAGATCCAAACAGTAACCATCTGTACCATAATCTGAGTTGCATCTGCCGCGCCACTGCATGTTGACAGCGTTGTGTAAAAGGGTTTAAACGCATTTATATCCTCGTTCATAAGGTCACACATGCTGATGTCTTTGATTCGCATTCCGTCTGTGCACGCTCCTTTTGTATTTGGGGCTTGTTTTAATTACCTCATGGTGGGTCATTTTCTTCTTCTTTTTTCCCATGAAAGTGAATGTAAACTCGCTGCAGTATGTTATTCACGTCTCTTGCTGTGCCTTGAAGAAACACTCCCTTTTCGTGTGACAATCCAGCATGGCCTGAAATATGCTGCATGGACTGAAAACTGATGAGTGGGGGAAGCTAACAATAGATGAGGATTCAACAACAGACACGTTGTAAAAAAAAAAACAAAAACAAAAAAAAACTTTAACGACACCCCAAGCGCAGCGCTTTTCACTGTCGGTGAATTGGGGAAATCCCCTCGCAGTTCTTTAAGGCAGCAAACAAAGTCAGTGTGAGCTCACTCAGACCACATTAAATGGCGATTACCACTCAAGGCCCACTTTCCCACTGGCTCTGCAGCCTCGGCATGGTCTTCATCATCAGAGAACTTTGCTCTGTTGATTTCGTAGGCGTCTAAACAAGCTTGTAGGTTCTTCTAATATTACAGAGTTTGAGGATTTACACTCACAGATCAAAAAAACGCCTCCTGATGCCGTCAAAAGCTCCTAAAGTCAGGCCGGGCTTCATTGGGTGTCGTTAAAATGTACCACGGAGGAGGGAGATCCAGTCATCTGCTCCAAACACACCGTTCATTACGATTCTTAAGACAGAGCATCTGAGGCTGCCATGGCAACGCGGCGCACCATGTGGACGAGAAATATGGAGGCCATGTAGGTGGAGCTGCGGTGACGCCCTTCCATCAATAGGAGCAAGAGGAATATTGGCAGAAATAGCTGGTGATCTTCAGCTGATCCTGGTTTCTTTACTGCAGGACACAAAAGTTGAAAATAAACAGCAACATTTCTTTAAAAAAAAAAATACAATAAATCAGGCATTGTTTGACCAGAGGACCTTGAGTGGATATTAATGTCAAAGGCTGTTTCCCAAAGTCAAGAATGAACCGAAGTTAAGCTAACTTGTCTCTCTCTCACGGCGGTTGTGTTGGTTTGTTGTCGTGAACTTGTTGATTACGATTCTGTTTGGGTTGATTTGCTGCTGTATTCTTTGATCGTACGGATCATGTAAATGTGTAGTTAAACGTACAGTGGAGGATGATTTTCAGTGTTCCTTGTCTGTGATTTAATTATTTTGATTCTTTTTCTCTGTTTTTTTTACCTGATGTTTGAGAGCTTCTGTGGAGTGAACAATCCCTCGTGTTCAACCATGAATGAAACCCAGTGCAAAAAATTCAGAATTGCCCAAAGTTACAGCCAGTCTATTTCCTGTTCTGTCTGAGAGAGGTTTATATGTTAATACCAAACTGTTGTTCGCTGTGATTTTTCTCATTTTTCAGTGGTATTTAGGGCTTTTTTTTTAAAGGAAAAAATGCTTATAATTTTGTAAAAATGAAATGTATTTGTCCCATTTTATGAGGAATCTAATTTGGGCTTCTCGTGCTACATAAAAGATGAAAGCTGGCAGCAGTGTGAAGTGGTCAGTGCAGAGAATCATGAAGTAAAATCTATTTGGGAAAAAAAAAAACATCAAAGAGCATCTCCAAAATTTCTTTCTCTGCTGCCAACATGTCCTGTGGGTTTCTTTTGCACAAGCTTGTTTCACAGATAATTAAACTTGCTTTCCTTTGAAAAATACAAAGTAGAACTTATTAGGGTATTCTTAGCTGTAATGACCAAGCAAGACGGGATTGTCCATTCTCATGCTTAACTAGTTTTACTATATCCTGTCACGTGTTCATATACTCCACCATTAGAGGTTTATTTGTAGGTATATTAGTTTTCCAGAGACATCCATTACTTTTTATTCTGGGTCATGAAATTTGTGTATCATAAGTACTTGATGTCATGTGACCAGCTTGCCATTAATGTGGGTCATTTTATCTCCAAGACGGTCGTGGTTACGGGACGGACTGCGTTTGAGATGCATCTCGCCAGTTTTCATCTGTCAAAAGTGAAGTGCTGTGATCTGAAATTAAAATCAATTCAGCTCAATCCACTCATTTTGTGCCATGAAGTCTGTCGCTCTTCTGCTGTGGTTGCCGGGGAAGGATTTCAGCGAGGCACTAAGTCAGAAGCCATGTGCAAAAAATGTTATATGTATATTATAAATGAATCATTTCTCACTTTATGGAAATACTTGAACATTTTGGGAAGTGGGCTTTGTTGCTGGAAGACAATTTTGGAGAGGAGCAGGGAGTTGTGGTTATGACTCAAGGAAGCAATGACTTAGAGCATACCGCATTTTCTGAGACATGAATAAAGTAGGAAATAGTGTATTTTTCACAGAGTACAATCTGCACACAGTCGGACTTGTTTTTGCAACCAGTGGATTGACCCTAAAGAATACAGCTATAAACCCTTTGCGTATTGACTTCACTTAAGGTCAAGCTAACATGTTGTGCATTGTTTCCTCATGTTGCACATGAAGTCATCAGGAAATCGGATAGTTATCTTGTAGACTACAAAGTGCACACGGTCGGACTTCTTTTTGCAACCAGTGGAGTTGCCCTGTGCTGCCCGCTAAAGGTACGACTATCAACAACTTGCACGTTGACTTCACTTAGGGTCACGTTATTTGTGTCTTCACTTTAAATATAAAGTCAGTAAGAAATAGTGGACTTTCCTCATAGAGTACAAACTGCACATGGTCGGACTTCTTTTTGCAACCAACGGAGTTGCCCTAAGCCAGGGATACATAAACAAATTGCGTTATGCTAATGTCAAGCTAACATGTATCTACCGTGCATTGTGTCCTCACGTTAGATAATAAGCCAGAAATGGTGGATTTTCCTCAGAGAATACAAACTGCACATGGTCGCACTTCTTTTTGCAACCAATGGAGTCGTCCTAAAGGATACAGCTATAAACCAATTGCGTATTGCCCACAGTTATGGTCAAACTAACATGGATTTACCACATTCTATATATGAAGTCATCGGGAAATTCAATATTTTTCAACATCAGCACCAACTGCACGCGATCGGACTTCTTTTTGCAACCAGTGGAGTTGCCCTGCGCTGGCGGCTAAAGGAAATGGCTATAAACCACTTGCGTACTGGCTTCGCTTAGGGTCATGCTCATTTGTTTTTACCACCCATTGTGCCCACACGTTAAATATGGAGTCAATAGGAAACAGTGGATTTTTCTCATACAGTAAAATCTGCACATGGTCGGACTTCTTCTTGCAACCAGCAGAGTTGCCCCGTGCTGGCCACCAAAAGATACGGCTATAAACCACTTGCACACTGGCTTCACTTATGGTCACGCTCCCTTGTTTTTACCATCCATTGTGTCCTCACGTTAAATATGAAGTCATTGACCTTAGATTAGCACATAGTTGGAAACAGGAGCTAGTTTGTGTGAAAATGGCAATTTGTGGTTCCGTGGGGTTTTGGAGGAAAGTTACAGGGCCTCAGCCAAATAGTTAATTAGATGATCCTCTCTGTTCCACTTTGTATGGATTAAATAGGTTTACGAGTGCGGTTCAGAGGTGGCACTAAACGAGTACACAGATATTCCTCTGGCCATGTCTCCAGAGATAATTACGCTACAAATGTTTTATGGAGCCGAGCTGAGAAGCAGTTGTAGTAATGGATGCAGGTGCATGTTAGTCAGTGTGTCTGCGCACAAACCAGTGCCGGGACTGGCCTCAATATTACAGAGCTCAATGGCCACATCAGAATGTAGATGGGGCTGTTAAAATTCATCTGCCCAAGCCACATTAGAAAGTAGTAACACGTGGAGTCAAAGCCGCCGTTCCAGCTCAGTTTGTCTTTTTGATATCTGCGAAGCTGCAAAGGTCTTATTTTCTTACAGCGAAACTGGGAAAAAAAAAAAGACACGAAGAGGATACCACAGCTTGCCTGCAATTACATGCAGCGTGTCTTCACTGCAAAGAGTTACAAAAACAAGAAAGAAAAGTCCCTGACATTTCCCCTGTCACCCCTGGCAACTGCTGAGAGCACGCGTCTCTGTGAAAGGTGAATTCCTCTGGGTGCGTGGCCTGCCGCTCTCCTTTCTCCTGCCCAGGTGCTTAGAATAGAAAGTGTCTCTGCCTCCTGCTGAAAAACATATTGTCACTCCCGAATGGGTTACCTTCAGCATGTAAATGCAGCTTAATAAGTCAGCGGTTGCTTTGTATTTGCATAACAATAGGGCTCAAAGTTTTAGCCAGGAGATATTCTCCTTCCCGAGCACACACTGCATTACTATTATACCGACATTGGTGTGTGTTATTACACTGGAAGTGGATTGGAAAAATATTTAAAGTGCATGATTTCTGCCGGACTTAACAGTAATTCACACAGCAAAATGAAAATGTGGCCACAACTGTCAGAAATTACAGGTTGTGTCAGTAACTGTGATTTAATTTTTGCTCATTGTCTTTTATTTTTGAGTCCATCCAAATGTGGGCTTTTTCTGCCTCAACAGGTTTCCCAATCTGTGAAATATGGGACAATCAATCAATTTGGTAAAGAAAAAAAACATTATTTGCTAAAGACGGCACTTCCAGATGTTTAGAACATGACAAACAATATAGTGCAGAGTCAGCGAGTATTATGAAACTGCAGTTGTTGTTGTTTTCTTTTGATTTGAAATGCTGACACTCAGGAAAAATTAAAATATAGATAACACTTTTCTTCGTGTGTGTTTTCACGGTTTCCCAGCTGCTGACGGCAGTGCATTCCCGCTGTTGTGGTCGTCGCTGTGCCGTCTGAGCTGCCAGGCTTTCGGTGCTGCGGCTCCTCGAGAGCGACCATCAGCCAGAGGAGCCTCATTAGCCGGAGCTCGCACGCCCCGTCACTGCCCGCCGCTCTCAGCCGACTGATTTAGGACGCGCGGGTGATTGAGCAATGCCTCGCTTTCCCCACTCGTCAGAAAACAAACATGAGCACGCGCGCAGACACGGGCGCGAACACACACGGAGACTCTGGACCATCACTTAACAGTTGCCATGGCAACGTTTAATACCCCTTCATTCCAAAACACATTGCAGACTTTCTAAAAATAATGCGTGTTGTCCTTTCTCGCAGGCTCCTCTCCAGACGACAGCCTTCAGAGAAAGTCCTTGGGCGCTATAAGGTGGAGTTATAATGACCAATTATTTGTCACCTCAAGGGAAACAGACTCATACTGTACGTCAGGCAGCAGCTTAGGGTTGTTTTTTCTTCTTTAATGCACACATGGGTCGGTGACCTGAGAAAGGCTCAGGTCAGCGTCTCCGCGGAGCCCAAGGTTGACTAGACGGCTCTGGCTCGGCGCTGCTCGGTAAAGCGAGACGGGGATCATGGAGCCGGCGTGAACCCAGCAGACTCTCGGTGGGACGGCGGGGAGGATAGTGTTGGCAGCGCGGGGAGACAGATTAAGGCCATGTCAGCCACTGCGCCGGCAGCCGAACAGACAGCCGGCTCACGGATGTGACTTTTACGATGATACAGGGAAATTGTGCGGATGGGGAGAAATGAGCCCTGCAAACTCACATAACTCATCGTAAGCAGCCTCGCTTTGCTTCGAACCGAGCAGAAACTATTTCAAAAGGTTCACCTGCATTTCGAAGGGAAATCAGAGTCGAGCCGGAACGCCAGATTTGCACATTTCTGATAGCGCTCTTGATGTGACATTGTGCAGTTGCATGAGTAAGTGGGCTGCGGTGCCTGAAGTCGCCCTCGTCTCCGTGGCTGCGGGCGATGAGCCATTCGGCGCGTGGATCTTATGTAACGCTTGGTGGACGGACTGTCAGCAGAGAGGAAATCAGGCGTCGCGCGACCGATTCCCAACGCCGAAGCCGTTGGGTCGGAACCCTCGTCTGCGGCGGGAAGAAGCCAAGCACAAGAGGAAAACACACTGACCTTGTTTAGCAGCAAATTATCCACAGAGGACCACTTTATTTAAGTATGCGCGCACACACATACACATAGAGAAAAGAAATGTTCAAAGAGGAGGAAAGGGGGGGGGGGGTCCAGTTTGCAAAAGAGAGTGCATCAACTCTAAGAGTGTGCGTTTGTTTGTTGTTGTTGTTGTTTTTGGTTGAAGGATAACGTCGCCGATCGGTAGCAGCTGATAAAGATGAGGTAGACAGTGACACACCCGATATGTACAGAACTGGATGTTAGTGGGAATAATCATGCCGGGTAAAAAGAAAAGCCGTCGGGTCATTGGAAACAGCGACATGTGGAAACTACCTGCATAGGGCAAAGTACGGCTACTGAGAAAAGAAACACTATAAATACACCACCTACACAGTCAGTTTGACAAACGTTAACACCTGTGGCCTGGAATGTACAGAGTGAACGGACAACGCGGGGTTAAAATATATCATTATAAAAACTCTGACTTCTTTCTATAAAGATTGCACATTTATAAATTGCTGATATAATATTCTGATTAACTGCACGAGCCGTACTATTCTGAAAGGCGTGAAATCATCTAGGTGCATTTACTGCAAATAAAATGTAAATAGTACATGTGGTGGATATACTTTAACATCATATGTGGATAAAAGTCGAGGCCTTTAGACGACACATGTATCTCAGAATATAAAAATAAACTTTATAGATGTAAACTCAGAATAAAGCGATAATAACCACATATCAGCAGCTTGGATTTACAGTTGTATGGTGTTATTATCTAATACTTGGCACACTGTTGCTAAGTTACTTGGCAGTAGGACCGTAAATGTAAATAACAGCCGTGGATGGTAAGTACAGTGTTATGGCAGCTATAAGAATACACACACACACACACACACACACACACACACACAGATTGGACAGCAGACCGTATATACTAATAACTTAGAAGAGAAGAAATGTTGCTTTGCCTCATGAAAAAAACACACATCTCCACCTCTGGTTCTCGGTTCAAAGCAAGATTACATTTGTAGCCACGACAACCCAGCTAACACATATTACTGAGATAATGGACGACAGAACTGCTTCACGCCAACGACGAGTGGAGCCAACGGTGTTACAATCCCCCCCCTCCTCACCCCCACCCCAGATGCCCTTATGCTTCCGAACTCTATAGGTCACGTAACAGTCTTATTTGTTAGAGTTTAACAGTCAGCTGAAGCCTTATATTTGAAACACTCACAATCTCCCGCGAGGAGAGCGTCACGCGGCGTAAAGAAAGGTGCGCGAGGATGCTGTAACAGTCACGGAATAAAAGCTATCAGAGTATAACAGTTCTTGTCAGAATTTTCATTGTGAGGCTGAAACAAAACAAGGCGTGATGTGCCTTTTAAAAGAGGGGGGGGGGTAGGAAAAAACAACGCTGCGGTTATTATCATGATTAAAGTGATCTTCCGTCCTGGAACTTCACAGCGCCGCTGAGTTCCGGAGTGAGAGCTGCCCGTGCGGTGCCACAGCGACCCGCCACAGTTTGAGTAGTGTGTGATGCCTAAATATGATATCTAGTGTTTCACAATTGTGCAACTCGTTTAAAGATACATCACAAATATTACTACAGTCACTGTTTGAGTAGATATATCAAAGTCATTATATACAAAGACTTAACAGCTTTTCCCTCCGGTTGAGGGGAAGCATGCTGGCTCAGACCCTCACAGCTGCACCGCGGCGTCGCCCCCCCGGTAGCTAAACACCCACGGCAAAGAAAATAAACTCTGCGACTGGTCGATCCAGTTGTAACCACACCATGCGTTTGCTACACTAGGCGACCCGACTCACAGAGCAAATGTACAGCAGCCAAAGCCACAACGCTGCAAGTTACACAACCTCGTTCCATGGCAACCCACGATGAGCGATTTGACAGCAACAGCTCGGCGGCTCCACGCTGCGCCGCCGCCTCAGTCGGCCTTGTCCTCGCCGTTCTCGGCCCACCCTCGGCTCATGGCGGCCACCACCACGCTGTACATGTTGAGCCAGGCTTGACGCAGCGGCGCCGTGTAGGCCGGGCCCAGGGCGCACTGCAGCATGTAGAGGAGGGACTCACCCACCACCTGCAGCGGCACAACACACACACACACACACACCGGTCACACACCCAGTTCAGTTAAGTTCAGTAAAAAATCTTGGTTGTGTTTCGTTTAGGGCTGTCAGGATATCAGATTGACGATATCAACAAAAATTTGGTCACACTTTATATTAAGGTACTGTAATAAGCATGAATTAATGCTTAATAAGCATCATTAACAATTAATAAGCACTTAGAAGCTATTATAAGATGCTTATAAACAATGGGATTATGTAAAGTGTTAATCAAAGCATAATAATACAATTACTTTTGCTTAAAAGAACATTTGACTTAAACTGAATTTAAAAAAACTCTTGATGTTTATGAGCATCTTTTAATTCCTTATGCTTATCAATTGTTAACTGATGCATATTAAGCATGAATTAACGCTCATTATGGTACCTTAATATAAAGTATTACCAAAAGTATTACTCCTCTTTAATTACAATCAAAATACCTGTCTAAGGTGGAATAAAGACGAAGCAGAGCAGAATAAAACATGGGCGGATGTAAAACACACACTCTTTTCAAGAGGCACTAACTGGATCATTTACACGATGTTATCAAATGCGCATTTTTAACACGATATTGAAATGTCATCTTCTAATACCACGATTATCGCCAATACCACGACAGCCCTAGTTTTGTTCCTACAGCGAATGACTGCGTGTTGACTCCCACTGCCTGGTGCTTCCTCCCGAGGTTGAGCAGGAAATCCTCCAAAGAGTGAAGGTCGTCCAGGTGGCCGACAGCCGCGTCGACCACGAGCATCACCTGCACTCCGTGCATGAAAAGAAAAAAAAGGAGAAGGAAGGGACGGGGAAAAAACATTGAAACTGCGCGAGTGTGTTTGAAATGAGTGTGTGCTGGCGGCGGTTGCTGCGGTGAACGGTAGCTCACCTTGGTGACATGCTCCAGGAACTCGGGGCTGGAGAGGCAGTCCTGTGTGGAGCCACAGTTTGTACTGTAGTGGAAAAGACTGAGCAGCGCGGGGTCCAGCTCAAACAGTCTACCATAGACACACACCACACCGTTTCTATAGGCGCGCACACACGCCACTGGCTTCTTACCAAACACTCAGACAGGAGATCAAATCTACAAATCAAACATCTATCCACCCCCCCCCAACACCACCACCACCACCACCCTTCTTTGCCCGCGTCTGATTTGGCGGCGGCTGTCTCGGCAAATTGAGGATCATTGCAGTCTGTCGCCAAGCAACAAGTCAAGCCTCCGGTCCCGATTAAAGTGTGCAGCGAGGGATCCAGCTCGCCTCTCTCCCGCTCCACACTTGTGCTGCGTATGCTTTAACGCCGCAGATTTCAAATCCAATGTGCAGAAACAAAGTGAACTGGACCGTGTTTAAGTCAAAGGGAAACACAACAACAAGCGTGGGGTCGTTTACCTGGAAAACATGATCACGCCGTGAGGAACTTTGTTCTTCCCCAGGCTCTCCCAGCTGCCTCGTATCAGCTCCTTGTCTTTCTCCGAGAGCTTCTCCATCCTCCTTGGCTGCAAGTTCTTCCCGGGAGGAAGGGGAGTGTGTGTGTGTGAGGAGTGAGGGAGGGGGGTGGGGAGGGGGGAGACACACACCGCACAACTCCGCTACAGGACAAGAAGAAGGCTCAGTTTTCGCAAAGCCATAATATTCGAGTGGATCCACGGGGCGAAACTTCTGCTGGCACACCTGGAAGACAGAGTGGAGGATCAAGTAACACAGCTGAT